>JACEFZ010013282.1:0-44820 GCA_014155875.1 Cepaea nemoralis
CCCCATTGACCAGCATGGCACCTGGCAATGTCATGGGAAGCAAAGGCAGATGGCAGATCATCACCATCATGTGCCATGTAGATAAGTGTTGGGGGTCATGTTTCACCATCTCACACTATCACCAGAGCCATGGATCATCATGATGTGCCGTGTAGATAAGTGTTGGCGGCCATGTTTCACCATCTCACACTATCACCAGAGTCATGGATCATTATCATCATGTGCCATGTAGATAAGTGTTGGGGGTCATGTTTCACCATCTCACACTATCACCAGAGTTGTGGATCATCATCATCATCATGTGCCATGTAGATAAGTGTTGGGGACCAAGTTTCACCATCTCACACTATCACCAGAGTCATGGATCATCATCATCATGTGCCATGTAGATAAGTGTTGGCGGCCATGTTTCACTATCTCACACTATCACCAGTCGTGGATCATCATCATCATGTGCCATGTAGATAAGTGTTGGAGGTCATGTTTCATCATCTCACACTATCACCAGAGTCATGGATCGTCACCATCATGTGCCATGTAGATAAGTGTTGGGGGTCATGTTTCACCATCTCACACTATCACCAGAGTCGTGGATCATCACCATCATGTGCCATGTAGATAAGTGTTGGAGGTCATGTTTCACCATCTCACACTATCACCAGAGTCGTGGATCAGCTCTGTGTCTTTGTCAGATTTATGGCAGTTGGTCACGTCTCCCAGATGTTTACTTCTCTGCCTTCCCCTTGTTCTTTCCCCCTCAATCTTGCCAGTTGTCACCAAGTTCTGAAGTTCTGAACTGTATTTCTTCTCATAATGTGCCCAAACAATTTTGTCTGTCTGTGTCTAATTTCTCTAATCAGTTTACGGTTTTTATTTGTTTCTTGTAGGAGTTGCTCATAAGTTATTTTCTGTCTGTCCATGGTATTCCTTAAATTTTCCTCAGAATCACATTTCCACTTCCATTAGATGTTTTTCAGCTTGAATGCTCATTTGTTCACGTCTCACACCCATACAAAAGTACAGGTTCTATGTCTTTTTCTTGTTGCAATTGATAACTTTTTATGTGGCATGACACTGACCACATTACCCCTCATGTTCTGTTTGGTCTTCTTCTTCTTCTTTCATTTGGAGTGTTTTTTTCCAGTCATAACTGTGGTGTGTCCGGTTATGCGCCCTTAGGCCAACACATCCGACTTTAGCAGGCGTGTTTGCCGGGTTAGCCTTCCCAGGTTTCTCACTGTTGTGGTGCCGTCCACATCCCAGCTGGTCAAGTTAGAACGGTCAAAGACTTCACGGTCAACCCTCAAGGAAAGGTAGGGGCAGTCCATGGGCATTCCCCGCCATCCAAGGAGGCTTCCATAATTGCAGAGCCGACACATAGCGCTCTGGTACTGGGCTCACCCAAGGAATCGCCACGCCCTGCACATGGCTGCTTTAATTCTTCACTTCCATCTATTGGGCATTTTGTTCGCCACAGACGGCTCCCTGTGCAAACCAGGAATGGTCAGTCTGCAAGCAGCGTCCACTCAGCAAATTTTCAGTTTGGACTTTTCACAAAGGACATTCCACTCTCAATCTGATGTTTTTGTGTTGTACCAATTTTACTTGCACCCTTAGGCTGGCACATCCAACTTTAGCACCAAGAATGTAGTGGCACCGTGTGAATGATTCAGACTTTGAGTGCAGTGGATTTGCTTTTCAAGGTATATTCCATTTTGCTTCACTTTGCCACTGGGATCGCTAGTCAGCATTGTTTATGGTCAGAACTACGACGGTATCTGATCATCTTCTCACCTCTGACTTTCGTTCTTGATTAATGAAAACATTCTTGACAAATGCTATTGCAGTAGCTCGTCTTGCGGAGATCCAAGAATTTCCCCTCTAACGCCACAATACAAATGCCCCTGTTAATTATTACCTCCAGTTCCGAAAACTAACAAAATAGAACCACGGTCCTATTCTATAATTCCATACACCATTATTCAGTTAGCCGAGGCCTGCTTTAAACACTCTTAATTTTTTAAAGTAAACACGCCGGCCACCCGGGACGCTCAGTAAAGAGCACCCACAGGAGAGAGCCAGCAGACGGTAGGGCAGGAATAACGGGCAGTGAACCGGCACGAGCTGGACCGCCCATCTGCACCTGAGATCCAACTACGAGCTTTTAACTGCAACAACTTTAATATATGCTATTGGGGCTGGAATTACCACGGCTGCTGGCACCAGACTTGCCCTCCAATCCATCCATCCATCATGTGCCATGCCGGTAAGCATGGGCGGTCATGTTCTGCCATCTCACTCGATCACCAGAGTCGTGGATCAGCTCCGTGTTTCTGTCTCGACCATGCCACAAGGCCAAGCCATCCAGGTACTTGCTTCTAGGTCTTCCCCTTGGTCTGTTCCCCTCGATCTTACCAGTTGTCACCAAATTCTCCAATCCATTTCTTCTCATAACATGCCCAAAAAATTTTGGCTGTCTACGTCTAATTTCTCTAATCAATTTACGATCTTCATTTGTTTCTTGAAGGACTTGTTCATTGGTCTTTCTGGCTGTCCATGATATTCTTTGCATTTTCCTCAGAAACCACATCTCTACAGCCATCAGATGTTTTTCAGCCTGACTGCTCATTGTCCATGCTTCACATCCATACAAAAGTACAGGTTCAATGTAGCATCTGAACACTCTTTTTCTCGTTTCAATTGACATCTTTTTATTGGTCAATATGTTTTTCATCTTGCTAAAGGCTACTTTTGCCATGGCGATTCTTGTTCTAATCTCTTCAAGGCATCTCCCATCAGATGTTATTACTGTTCCGAGATAATTGTACCTGCTCACTTGTTGAAGAATATTCCCATTTACTTGTATATTACATTGTGGTATTTCGTCCTTCCTAGTGACGACCATAATCTGTGTCTTTTTACAATTTAATTCTAACCCTAGTTGTTCACTGTGTGTAACAATCGCATCTACGAAATTTTGCAGGTCCTGTTCATTGTCTGCAATCAAGACTGTATCATCTGCATATCTAATGTTATTGATGAATTATATCTCAAAATACCCCAGAGTATCTTCTGCCGCTGATTCAATCTAATGCAATGAACAGCAAGCGCCTAAATTTGTTACATGTCTCAAAGCCTAGATTGGACCTATACAAAACATGTTTCGCCTATTCTGGTGCTCACTTATGGAATGATCTGCCTCCAGATCTGAAAACTCCAATGAGTCCCTACACATTTAACCGAAAACTCTTTGAATACTTAATCCATACCGACTATATGCCACCATTATTCATTTACTGGTATAATTGTTCAGTATAATTGTTCATTATAATTGTTTAACTATAATTGTTCACTATATATGTGTGTCTAACTCTTTGCATGATAATTCTTAGCAAAATCTTCGTGATGTGACTCATTATACTAACTGTTCGATGTTGATCACATTCCAAGGCTCCTGATTTCTTTGGGATTGCAATGAATACAGAATTACATAACTCCTGAGGTATATTTCCAGTATCATATATTGTATTAAGCAGACTGGTAACTTGATCTATTCCATATTCTTCTAAAGCATTAATCATTTCTGTTGTGACGCTGTCTGAACCGGGGGTCTTGCCAGATTTCATACGGTTAAGGGCATTCTGAACCTATCTTCAAAATTGCTGGTCCTTCATTATTATTTTGAACATCATACTGTTCTTCTCTGTTATCGTCATACAGGTTTTTCACGTAATCTGACCATTCATGTAATATCTGATCTTTTTCTATTATGACTCTTCCATCTTTTGTCTTTAGGCAGCCTGCTGATGTACGTGTTCTTTGATTAGTAAGCTCCTGAATTCTTTTGTGCATTAGTTTCGCATTGTTACTGTTGTGTTGTTTTTCAATTTCTCTGCAATTTTTCTCAAGCCATGTTTCTTTTGCCTCCTTACACAAGGTTCTCACTTTTCTGTGAATTTCTTCATATTTGGCAGGATTATTTTTGTTCTGTCTTCTTGTTTCCATTAGTTGTAAAATTTCTTCAGTCATCCATGTCTTACAGCCCACTTTCTTTACTTTCCCTCCAATAGATCCTCATTAAAGGGTTTAAAGTGTACTCATTCCAATTACGGGGCCTGGATAGAGTCCTGTATTGTTATATTTCATCACTATCTCCCCGTGCCGGGAGTGGGTAAATTGCGAGCTGGCTGCCTTCCTTGGACGTGGCAGCCATTTCGCATGCTCCCTTTTCCGGAATCAAACCCTGATTCCTGATGGTAGGCGTGTCACATACCATCGACACTTGATAGGGCAGACATTTGAAAGATGCGTCGCCGGCATGTAAGGCCATGCGATAAGCATAAAGTTATCCAGTCACCAGTGGGAATGCCCCGTTTGGTCTATAAATATATGGACAGGACCCTTATGCCTGATAGGTTCCGAGGCATGCAAACAGGGTCTTTTATTTAGTTTCCTGCACTATAATGACCACAATAGTAAGGTTTTTCTCCTGAATGAGATCTCATGAGTTTCTTACAAACAGAAGATTCCTCTCATGTGATTTATTTTCAGGTTCTTTAGATGGCATCATTGTGTTAAACATGCAACACAATCACCAAATATTTAACACTTCTGTCCTGTATGCATTTTCATGTGGCACTTCAGATTTTCAGGTCTAGCAAAAGCAGCTCCACAATCATCACACATGTAAGGTTTCTCTTCTGTATGTGTTCTCTTGTGATGTTTCAGCATGGCAGGTCTGGCAAAAGCAGAACCACATTCATCACACTTGCAAGGTTTCTCTCCTGTATGTTGTCTCTTATGGTACAGCAGATGGTCAGTTCTAGAAAATACTGCCCCACAATCATCACACTTGTATGGTTTCTCTCCTGTATGTGTTCTCTTATGGTACAGGAGATTATCAGTTCTAGAAAATACAGCTCCACAATCATCACACTTGTAAGGTTTCTCTCCAGTATGTTTTCTCTTGTGGTATGTTAGCTCGAGAGGTGTATTACAAGCAACACCACAATCATCACACTTGTAAGGCTTCTCTCCTGTATGTGTCCTCTTGTGGGTCCTTAAACTATTAGCATTAGCAAACGAAACACCACAGACATCACACAAGTATGCTTTCTCTCCTGTATGTGTTCTCTTGTGGCACTTCAGAATGAAAGCTCTAGAAAAAACAGAACCACAATCATCACACACGTAAGGTTTCTCTCCTGTGTGTGTTCTCTTGTGGTACTCCAGACTGCTAAAACCAGAAAATATAGCACCACAATCATCACACATGTAAGGTTTCTCTCCTGTATGTGTTCTCTTATGGCGTTTTAGACCACTGGCGGTAGAAAATACAGCGCCACAATCAACACATTTGTAAAGTTTCTCTCCTGTATGTGTTTTCTTGTGGTACCATAGACTAGTGTAACTTGAATACACAGCCCCACAATCATCACACTTGTAAGGTTTCTCTCCTGTATGTTTTCTCTTGTGGAGTTTTAGCTTGTCCGATCTAGCAAAAGCAGCACCACAATCATCACACTTGTAAGGTTTCTCTCCTGTATGTGTTCTCTTGTGGTATTTTAGCTCGCCAGATCTAGCAAAAGCAATACCACAATCATCACACATGTAAGGTTTCTCTCGTGTATGTGTTCTCTTATGGGACGTTAAATTGCCAGCTACAGTAAAAGAAACACCACAATCATCACACTTGTATGGTTTCTCTCCTGTATGTGTCCTCTTGTGGTACTTCAGACCAGGGGCACTAAAGAATACAGCACCACAATCATCACACTTGTAAGGTTTCTCTCCTGTATGTTTTCTCTTGTGGTACATCAGATTATGATTTCTAAAAAATACAGCGCCACAGTCATTACACTTGTAAGGTTTCTCTCCTGTATGTGTTCTCTTGTGGCGCTTCAGATTGTAAGCTGTAGCAAAATCAGCACCACAATAATCACACTTGTAAGGTGCCGCTCCTGTATGTGTTCTCTTGTGGTATTTTAGCTCGTCAGATCTAGCAAAAGCAATACCACAATCATCACACTTGTAAGGTTTATCTCCTGTATGTATTCTCTTGTGGGACGATAAACCGCCAGCTACAGTAAAAGAAACACCACAATCATCACACTTGTACGGTTTCTCTCCTGTATGTGTTCTCTTGTGGCGCTTCAGATTGTAAGCTGTAGAAAAATCAGCACCACAATCATCACACTTGTAAGGTGTCTCTCCTGTGTGTGTTCCCAAGTGATATTTTAAAATGACAATCTGCCTGAATGAAGCGCCACAATCATCACACTTGTAAGGTCTCTTATCTGTGTTTACAGCCACTGCTGCTTCTATATTAATGTTCACTTCCATTTATGATACTATGTTACTACTCACAGCCATTGCTGATTCTATGTTACTGTTAACAACCATTTTTTTAAATGCTGCAACAATCTGCCATGTCCCACAATGTGCCGAAACCCTGATTCTGGTCCTCCAACAATTTATCTGACGACTCGTATTTCACATTTATGTTACCATACAACATCTTATTCTCCATTTATGAATGTTTGTTCTTGTGTGAAGAGGGATCAACAACTCTGGGAACAAGGATGTGTTTCTGAAACAGAGAGTTAACGTGTTTTAGGAATGTCAGGTAAAATGTAAACAGATGTGTTAAGTAATCTGAAGTAGCATACATTTATTGAATGTAATGTAACATATGAACAGCTACACTGAGTGTAATCTAACAGATAAATAGTCATCGTGAATGTAGTCTAATAGATGAACTGCTACTCTAATGTAATTTAACAGATGAACAGTTACTGTGAATGTAATTTAACAGATGAACAGTTACTGTGAATGTAATCTAACAAATATTAGAATGTAATGTAAAATATTAAAGCTACACTGAGTGTAATGTAACAGAAGAACAGTTACTGTGAATGTAATCTAATAGAAAAAAAATAGTTGCTGTGAAAATAATCTAATAGATAAACAGTTACTGTGAACATAATCTAATAGATGAACAGTTACTGTGAACATAATCTAATAAACAGTTAATATGAATTTAATCTAAAAGATGGACAGTTAGTGTTAGTGTAATCTAACAGATGAACAGTTACTGTCTATGTAATCTAATTGATGAACAGCTACTCTGAGTGTAATCTCACAGGTAAAACAGCTACTGTGAATGTAGTCTAACAGATTAACTGCTACAGTGAATGTAATCTAACAGACGAATTTTTACTGTGAATGCAATCTGTCAGATGAACAGCTACGGTGAATGTAATCTAACACATGAACAGCTATAATGAGTGTAATCTAACAGATGAACAGTTACCTTGAGCATAATTTAAATCTAACAGGTTAAACAGCTACTGTAAATTTAATCTAACAGATGAAGTTACTGTGAGCACAATTTAACAGATGAATAGTTACTGTGACTGTAATATAATAGATGAACAGCTACCCAGAATGTAATTTAACAGTTGAACTGTTACTGTGATTGTAACCTAACAGATGAACTGTTACTGTAAATGTAAACTAACAGATAAACAGTTACTGTGAATGTTATCTAACAGATGAACTGTTACTGTAAATGTAAACTAACAGATAAACAGTTACTGTGAATGTTATCTAGAAGATGAACTGTTACTGTGAATGTAATCTAACAGATGAACAGTTACTGTGAATGTAATCTAACAGATGAACAGTTACTGTGAATGTTATCTAGAAGATGAACTGTTACTGTGAATGTAATCTAACAGATGAACAGTTACTGTGAATGTAATCTAACAGGTGAACTGTTACTGTGAATGTAATCTAACAGGTGAACTGTTACTGTGAATGTAATCTAACAGGTGAACTGTTACTGTGAATGTTATCTAGAAGATGAACTGTTACTGTGAATGTAATCTAAAAGATGAACAGTTACTGTGAATGTAATCTAACAGGTGAACTGTTACTGTGAATGTAATCTAACAGGTGAACTGTTACTGTGAATGTAATCTAGAAGGTGAACTGTTACTGTGAATGTAATCTAACAGGTGAACTGTTACTGTGAATGTAATCTAGCAGATGAACTGTTAATGTGAATGTAAACTAACAGATGAACAGTTACTGTGAATGTAATCTTGCAGGTGAACAGTTACTGTAAAAGATTACAGGCTTGGAGAAAGGAAAGAGAACGCTGCAACAAAGTGCCTGCGGAGATGGACTAAACTGTTGATTTCTCTCCCTTGACTTGAGGACGTCAATTACAAGTACCTCTCAATTGGGGTGGATGGCGAGGGACACTGGTATTAGGGAATTCTAATCCTTATACACAAGCAGTTCAGTGCACTAGAAGTAGCCGCACATGCATGGACTACGCTTGAGTTTAATGTGAGTGAACACAACAACATTGTTTAATTTGACACTGTTATAAAAACAAATATAAACAATTGACACAGTGTTATACAAACAAATATAAACAATTGACACAGTGTTATACAAACAAATATAAACAATTGACACAGTGTTATACAAACAAATATAAACAATTGACACAGTGTTATACAAACAAATATAAACAATTGACACAGTGTTATACAAACAAATATAAACAATTGACACAGTGTTATACAAACAAAAACTACGAGGGGCCTCAAATGAAAACATTAAAAGTGTGATAGAAATGACAATAACCATGCCATTAACTTGTCACCTGTCAATATTGTTAAGGATGTGATAGAAATTACAGTAACCATGCCATTGTCTTCTCACCTGTCAATATTGTTGTGATAGAAATTACAGTAACCATGCCATTGTCTTGTCACCTGTCAATAATTACAATAACCATGCCATTGTCTTGTCACCTGTCAATATTGTTGTGATAGAAATTACAATAACCATGCCATTGTCTTGTCACCTGTTAATAATTACAATAACCATGCCATTGTCCTGTCACCTGTCAATAATTACAATAACCATGCCATTGTCTTGTCACCTGTCAATAATTACAATAACCATGCCATTGTCTTGTCACCTGTCAATAACTACAATAACCATGCCATTGTCTTGTCACCTGTCAATAATTACAATAAACATGCCATTGTCTTGTCACCTGTCAATATTGTTGTGATAGAAATTACAATAACCATGCCATTGTCTTGTCACCTGTTAATAATTACAATAACCATGCCATTGTCCTGTCACCTGTCAATAATTACAATAACCATGCCATTGTCTTGTCACCTGTCAATAATTACAATAACCATGCCATTGTCTTGTCACCTGTCAATAATTACAATAACCATGCCATTGTCCTTGTCACCTGTCAATAATTACAATAACCATGCCATTGTCTTGTCACCTGTCAATAATTACAATAACCATGCCACTGTCTTGTCACCTGTCAATAATTACAATAACCATGCCATTGTCTTGTCACCTGTCAATAATTACAATAATAATGCCAGTGTCTTGTCACCTGTCAATAATTACAATAACCATGCCATTGTCTTGTCACCTGTCAATAATTACAATAACCATGCCAGTGTCTTGTCACCTGTCAATAATTACAATAACCATGCCAGTGTCTTGTCACCTGTCAATAATTACAATAACCATGCCACTTGTCTTGTCACCTGTCAATATTGTTATTTAGGATGTCAAGAGTGTTAAGCATGGTGCAGATGAACACAGTGATATCATAAAGACAGTCTGAAGATGGCCGCCCCAGTTTTGACATGCACCAATGAGGAGCAGTGTTCTGTTAACCGTGTTTTGATCAGTGATGCGGTGAAACCTATAGATGAATTTCATCAGCGAATGAAGGTGCAGTATGGTGTTGCATGTCTGTCAGTCCAGCAAGTGTATGAATGAAGGTCTAGTATGGTGATGCATGCCTGTCAGTCCAGCAAGTGTATGAATGAAGGTCCAGTATGGTGATGCTATGCCTGTCAGTCCAGCAAGTGTATGAATGAAGGTCCAGTATGGTGATGCATGCCTGTCAGTCCAGCAAGTGTATGAATGAAGGTACAGTATGGTGATGCATGCCTGTCAGTCCAGCAAGTGTATGAATGAAGGTCCAGTATGGTGATGCATGCCTGTCAGTCCAGCAAGTGTATGAATGAAGGTCCAGTATGGTGATGCATGCCTGTCAGTCCAGCAAGTGTATGAATGAAGGTCCAGTATGGTGATGCATGCCTGTCAGTCCAGCAAGTGTATGAATGAAGGTCCAGTATGGTGATGCATGCCTGTCAGTCCAGCAAGTGTATGAATGAAGGTCCAGTATGGTGATGCATGCCTGTCAGTCCAGCAAGTGTATGAATGAAGGTCCAGTATGGTGATGCATGCCTGTCAGTCCAGCAAGTGTATGAATGAAGGTCCAGTATGGTGATGCTATGCCTGTCAGTCCAGCAAGTGTATGGAATGAAGGTCAGCAGTATGGTGATGCATGCCTGTCAGTCCAGCAAGTGTATGAATGAAGGTCCAGTATGGTGATGCATGCCTGTCAGTCCAGCAAGTGTATGAATGAAGGTCCAGTATGGTGATGCATGCCTGTCAGTCCAGCAAGTGTATGAATGAAGGTCCAGTATGGTGATGCATGCCTGTCAGTCCAGCAAGTGTATGAATGAAGGTCCAGTATGGTGATGCATGCCTGTCAGTCCAGCAAGTGTATGAATGAAGGTCCAGTATGGTGATGCATGCCTGTCAGTCCAGCAAGTGTATGAATGAAGGTCCAGTATGGTGATGCATGCCTGTCAGTCCAGCAAGTGTATGAATGAAGGTCCAGTATGGTGATGCATGCCTGTCAGTCCAGCAAGTGTATGAATGAAGGTACAGTATGGTGATGCATGCCTGTCAGTCCAGCAAGTGTATGAATGAAGGTACAGTATGGTGATGCATGTCTGTCAGTCCAGCAAGTGTATGAATGAAGGTCCAGTATGGTGATGCATGCCTGACAGTCCAGCAAGTGTATGAATGAAGGTCCAGTATGGTGATGCATGCCTGTCAGTCCAGCAAGTGTATGAATGAAGGTCCAGTATGGTGATGTATGCCTGTCAGTCCAGCAAGTGTATGGTGATGCATACCTGTCAGTCCAGCAAGTGTATGAATGAAGGTCCAGTATGGTGATGCATGCCTGTCAGTCCAGCAAGTGTATGAATGAAGGTCCAGTATGGTGATGCATACCTGTCAGTCCAGCAAGTGTATGAATGAAGGTCCAGTATGGTGATGCATACCTGTCATTCCAGCGAGTGTATAAATGAAGGTCCAGTATGGTGATACATGCCTGTCAGTCCAGCAAGTGTATGAATGAAGGTCCAGTATGGTGATACATGCCTGTCAGTCCAGCAAGTGTATGAATGAAGGTCCAGTATGGTGATGCATACCTGTCAGTCCAGCAAGTGTATGGAAAGTGGAAAGTTTTGACCTGCAATAAAATCCAAATGACATATACTTCTGAGTGAAGGTGTACTTTTGCAACATAACAATGCTTGACCCCATACTGCTTGTGCAATGGTTGGAACTATCAAAGACTACCACTTTCAGTGTGTACTACATCCCTCATACTTGCCAGACCTAGCCCCAAGTGATTTCCACCAGTTTGGATAACTCAAAGATTAAAAGAACATTTAAGGTTTTCATTTGAAACCACCTCGTATTAAGAATTCCATTGTGAAACCAGTCAATGATGCATCTAGAGCACAACTTCTCACTACCAACTATTTGTTTTGCTTCACAACTTCATTAAAATGGTATTCTGCTTTTGTTACTGCCACCACAGTATCAAGAAACATACAACAGCTTTAAAAACAAGAAACATGGTATAAACACAAGAAGTGTAGAGAAGCTTTACAAAACACAAGTTGCAGGGACCACCCTTCATAACAAACAAACATACATATAAACAAGGAAGATAGCACTAGTGGCTACACTAATACAAACTACTGTAGCATAAACAAAGTATTTTGTTGTCTGATCACAATTTCTTATGTTGATTCAGGCACCAGAAATTACAATGTAATTCATTACAACTATTTCAGATTCTTACAAATGGCCTACCACTTACAGAAGCAAATGTAGTAGTAGTAGTAGTGACAGCAGTTATTTCATTCATTTTAATGAATTAGTAGTGGCAGCAGTCACTTCATTAATTTTAATGAATTAGTAGTGGCAGCAGTCACTTCATTAATTTTAATGAATTAGTAGTGGCAGCAGTCACTTCATTAATTTTAATGAATTAGTAGTGGCAGCAGTCACTTCATTAATTTTAATGAATTAGTAGTGGCAGCAGTCACTTCATTAATTTTAATGAATTAGTAGTGGCAGCAGTCACTTCATTAATTTTAATGAATTAGTAGTGGCAGCAGTCACTTCATTAATTTTAATGAATTAGTAGTGGCATTAATATTAATTATGACTTAGTAGTGGCAGCAGTCACTTCATTAATATTAATTATAATTTTCATGAATTAGTAGTGTCTGCAGTCACTTCATTAATTTTAATGAATTAGTAGTAACATCATTCACTTCATTAATGTTAATGAATTAGTAGTGGCAGCAGTCATTCCATTAATATTAATGACTTAGTAGTGGTAGCAGTCACTTCATTAATATTAATTATGAGTTAGTAGTGTCAGCTGTGGAGGAGAGGCTGGCCGAGTGGCTAGAATGCCTTCAGGAGACCCCAGTTCAAATCCTCAGTAAGGCATGGATTTTTTGTGTGTGTCGGGGACTAAAAGAAACCTCTAACCTGCGGTTACAGCTATGCACTTGCCAGGTGGCCTTAATTCCTCAGGATAACACCCCCCCCCCCCCCCTGTCATACACCATAAGGTACTATAGGCAGTAAATGACAGTTGACAGTGCCAGCAGTCACTTCACTAATGTTACTGACTAGCTGAGGTTTTGGTGAGTTTCACTGGCAAATAAAACTGTAAAAGACACATGTAGAAAACACAAACGAAGCAAACTCCTCCTTAAAACTTACTCAGTGCCAATAGATGAAATATTGCCAAACAAGATTTTAAGTTTTGTGATATATTTGTGAAGGAAAGAGGTATCCTGTATAATTATTCAGTGAATGTAACTGCAGTATTATTCGAAGATAGCATGGCCCGGGGGTATAATGTGCTTGCATTGAGGACTTCCTGTGTGCTGACGGTGGGGTAGTGTATTAATTCCACACACCAGTCAGCTCTCAATTAGAAAGCAATGGCAAGCTACTAAACACAAAATTGCCTAGTTGCTCAACTATGGGTTGGGGTCGGCCACAACATCCTGCAAAGGACATGCAACATGTATCATACATAAAGGACATGCAACATGTATCTTACATAAAGGACATGCAACATGTATCTTACATAAAGGACATGCAACATGTATCTTACATAACGGACATGCAACATGTATCTTACATAAAGGACATGCAACATGTATCATACATAAAGGACATGCAACATGTATCTTACATAAAAGGACATGCAACATGTATCTTACATAAAGGACATGCAACATAAAGGTAGAGGGTTTACATAACCACTGTAAACAAACCTAAACCAGAAAATAGATTTTGCGCCTGCACAGAAGGATCCATTGTGTACCCAAAATGCTAAAATGTGGCTATGAAAATACCATGTGTGTATCTGGCAGCATCCATTCATTTAAATATCATGTGACAATAGCAAACGCTGTCTTAGTTTCTGCAGAATAGGCCAGTCTAACATTTTGTGCATAGCGATTGGTTGAAATTACCTTAGTCTTTGAAACTATTTCAGTTATTCGGCATACAGAAAGTAATTATTGTTTTTAGGCTGCTCATAGAATAGTATTGCTATTAGATGGATTTTCAATTTCTGCATCAATTTTTACATATATTTGGAAAGTTTCATCGCAAAACTTGCTTGAATTGTGGTAGACAAATATGCATTGTTTATGTTTACAACATTAATTTGACAATGTCTTTTTCCTATGTGAATGTAATATGAACTGTTGATGAACGAAAGATGAGTGATTGGAATGGCCGAATGTAAGACGGGCCTGCTTTCCCAATTTGTTACCCTTTGAAAATAAAGTCCGTTCATTCACACACACACAAATTTCAACTGATATGTGTTTTCATCTTTGTGAATGGAAATCCAAAATGTTAGTTAGTTAGTCGATAGATCATACTCATTGCACATAAAAAAATTCAGTCCATAAGTGCTCGGATCCCCTCCTCAGCAAATCCTGCAGCGTATAGTGGCTAACTACACCAGTTCTGTGTTGGTTTATCAATCTTCTTTGGCTTCCTGCGTAGTGTAGTGCACAGTCTGGGATGGTTGCCCTAAATCTAATATGAAACGATTGTCAAAGACTGGTACATGAAGGACGGAGGTGATACAGTGCCCCGATATAAGGGCGGGGTAGGTGATAGAATGGGGGACTATTAACTAGTTCTCTCATGAGACACGGAGACGTTGACCAGATAGTTAGCACTCTGGTCACGACAGAATCACGCCTACATAATAGCCACGATTGCCACTCACCAAGAGACAGCTAATGTAAGCGTGCCAAGCATCACGGCACGCAGAAAGCCGAAGGACATGTCAAGGTCCTTCCGCGTGGTGTGTAACCACGCGAGCGAACTAGTCAGACTGGGGACTGACTTTGTAGAGAGCACTTGTTTAGTATTGATAGGAGTTTTGTGTAACCAAATAGATAGAGATAGCATTAGAGTTTAGAAAACTAGTGATAGGCAGTTCTGTGGCTTTGTGTGTGGTTTTGATAGCGACTGTTACGTACTTGTAAAGAGCCTACGGCAATAAAATGTACCATTGAATTCCTCTCACACGACTTGCAAGTTTCTTGTATGGTGTGGGAGAAGTAATCTGATGATGCCTTACACATGAGTTGTTGACAGGCAAAGATTAATGTGGTGTCAGAAGTGTGGCTTGGACGAAAGTGCCAAGCTAATACACTCATCCACGGCTCTAGACTAAGTTTACAAATAGTGAAGTAGTGAATTTAATTTGTGTCAGTGACGGTTGACGTGTGCAGAACTAGGACAAGTTGCTAACGAAACTGTGCCTATTGTGACGAAACAATGTTTATTTGTGCTTAGTAAAATATTATATACTTAAATCATGTGTTCTTCAAAGTTGTAAGTATTGATATTATTATTTTCTGTTATTTATTCATGTAATTATTTATTTATTTATGAATAACTATCAAAAATGATTCTTGGCGGAGCGATACACAGCCAGCAACATTATCGATTTTTGGAAGCTAAAAATAGCGCTGCGCCTCTGACGTGTTACGATTGACAACCAGTTGTTCTGCGCCATTGGCATTCAGCATCTGAATGTTTACAAATCGTTAAGCTGCTGCCCGCCTGAATCAGTGCTTTATATTACCTATTATTTGTTTATTTGAGTTAGTAATTGAATATATTTATTTATTTATTACCTATTATTTGTTTATTTGAGTTAGTAATTGAATATATTTATTTATTTAAACAATATTAATATATTTTTATTTATTTCAAAGCAGTTATTGAATTTTTTTTCGTACTTTTTCTTGTGTTTACCATCACGATGGTACTACTTTTTGGCCATGCAAATTAGACTTGGTCTGCACAACACTTACATAGATTAAATTAGGTTAGTGACGAAAGGCATAAAAAGTTA
Organism: Cepaea nemoralis; assembly: GCA_014155875.1. NCBI lineage: Eukaryota > Metazoa > Mollusca > Gastropoda > Stylommatophora > Helicidae > Cepaea > Cepaea nemoralis. The sequence goes on from JACEFZ010013282.1 coordinate 15,626, forward strand.
GAACGAAGACAGGACATTGACAATTTAATATTAAGTAAACTATTCTGTTTTTTTTCGTGGGCATGTCATTGTGTACCCAATTGTCGAATAATATGTCGTCTGCTATGTGTTAATTGTTGCTGCTCTGTAAACCAGGGTGAACAACAGCTGATTAGAATATTGGTGTGTATGCCGAAGTGCCAAACAGGTGACCTATTTAGAAAACTCGTGCCTATGCCGAAGTGCCAAACAAGGTGACCTGTGTTACCGGAGTGTGTTCCTTGCTCTCGGGAACATTAAGTTGAGTATACTCAATATTTTTTGGCATGCAATGTGATTAATAGTGCATCTCTTTTTCAGCTTGTGATGCAATAGCATACTTTTGTGCTCCGTTTTTTCAGGGCTAAATTTTTCAGGTTATAAACAAAGAATACAATTTGCAGTGCTCAGATATTAAGAACCATAACATATCAAAGAAAAATAATTGATTAAAGAGTTCAGTGTAGACCAAAGCTAGCTAATTACCAAACATCATGGCTACTTTAGCTGATTTCGTGAAAGCAGGCAAAGAAATGCAATACACAGGTAAAGAGCTAGAACAATATGCGGATCAGAAATTTAAAGAAGCAAAAGATGCTGAGACAGCTGAACGCATACGGAAAGAAAATGCTGAGAGAGACGAACGCGCACGAGAAAGACAACACCAGATAGAACTAGCTGAAATAAATAAACAAAAAGAATTAGAAACAAAACAGAAGCAGTTAGAACATGATAAGGAGATTAAACAACAACAGATAGAACATGATAAGGAGATTAAGCTAAAGCAATTAGATCAGGAGAAAGAATTAAAACAAAGGGAATTAGATCTAAAGCAAAAAGAGATAGATGAAATGGCTTCACAAATGTGTTCGCTTCAAAACCGCGCTATACGTCTAGTTTCTAGCATAAAGCACGTTGAAAATAATAAATTATACAGCTATCAAAGACTTCTATCACTTCGAAAGCACTTCCTTTTTAACAAAGCCAAATTAGTGAATAAAATTATATCTGAAAATACCCCAGAGTATCTTCTACCATTAATTCAATCTAATGCAATGAACAGTAAGCGCTTAAATTTATTACAGGTTCCATAGCCTAGATTGGACTTATACAAAACTTGTTTCTTAGTGCTCACTTGTGGAATAGCCTTCCACCAGATCTGAAAACTCCAATGAGTCCCTACACATTCAACCGAAAACTCTTTCAATACTTACTTCACACCGACTATATGCCTCCATAAGTCACCTACTGGTATCACTTTTTCACCATAATTTTTTCACTATCATTCTTCAATGTATGTGTGTGAGCGAGCAAGAGAGTGGGTGAGAGAGTGAGTGAGAAAGAGTGTGAGTGGAAGAATTAGTATGAGACAGATAGAGAGAGTATGCATGCGCGTGTGCCTGAGTGAGTAAAAGTGAGTTAGTTAGTCGCAGTTCCAACTTCACAGCAACAGGTCGTCCCCATTATGCTCCGTTCCTGTGCCAGTGAATATCACACAAAACGCTCCCCACTGCCCAATGTGAAAAGTGGAAAAGACAGGAGTCTCGATAAACAACAGCCCGCACAGATACACTGTGCATAATGCCGCCGCCAGAATGTCAACACACCAGTCCCTCACGAAACACCCAATTCATCTCTGATGGAATCGGCAGTCATTTTCCTATCTGGATGTTTCTTAGATGTTCACCCACAGTCCACGAAAATACAGTTCATCACCGACGGCAGTGGCAGTCAACCAGAAGCCCAGCAGCCACGCATTTTTGCATAAGGCAAAAACCGGGAAACTCTGGGACATAGCCACCTGTCATCGCTCCGAACATGCAGTCACGTTAAAAAAAAACAAAAAAACTTGGGCAGATTCAAAAGCACTTCACACGAAACTCACAGCTCACAGTGTCGCGCCACGCACTCACTCAGTAGCAGGGCGACGGAACCATCAAGTGAGTGAGTGTGGACATATGTGTGAGAGATTGAGTGAGAGAATGAGTGAATCTGAGAGAGTGGGTGTGTCTGTGTGATAGAGTGAGAAAGTGAGTGAGTGAGTGTGAGTTAGAGAGTCAGTGAGCGAGTGAGTGGGTATGGGAGCGTGAGTGAGTGAGAGAGAATTTGGGGTATGTGTGTATGTGCGCGAGTGAGTGTGAGAGCGAGTGAGTGTGTAAGAGAGAGAGAGAGTGGGTGAGTGAGAGAGTGCATGAGAAAGTGAATGAGTGAAAGTGAGTTAGTGTGTGTGTCTGCTTGTCTGTGTGTGCGAATAAGAAAGTTATTTAGTGTGGTTTAGAGAGTGAACGAGTGAGTGTGAGTGAGACAGAGAGTAAGAGAGTGAGTGTAAGTGGGAGATTGAGTGAGAGTGAATATGTGAGTATGTGTGTGTGTAAATGAGGGCGAGTGTGAGAGTGAGTGCGTATAAGCATGAGAGAGAGAAATAGTGAGTGGAAGAGAGGGAGAGAATGAGACAATGAGAGAGTTAGTGTGCCAGTGTGCATGAAAGAAAAATAAATAGCGAGAGAGAGGGAGAGAGAGAGTGAGATGAGCGCAAGCATATCATTATGCCATATTTTTTTCCCTTTATCCTCATCTTTCATATTAGCATTTTTACTGCCAATTGGATTTAACATGCACTGCTTATTTCATCATGTTTATGTCAATTCCAGGAATTATCTTACTGGATTGGACCACTATTTTATTTTTACGTTACACAATATATACTATATTTTCATCACAATTTTCCATATTTCCATGTTTTCCCATTGTTTCCCAATTTTGAATGTTCTTGTGAGGATGCTCACGATAGTCGACAGTGTGTACATGTAAAAAGTGTGGGAGCTTATTCATATTAGTTTTAGTGATTATGTGAGGCAGTGTTTATGTGTGTGGATGGATGAGTGTGTCTATGTTTATATGTACGGATGTATGTGTGTGTGTGCATGTCTGTATGTGTGTATGGGTGTATATGTGTGTACATGTGTGTATCTTTGTGTGCCTCTGTGTGTGTGTGTCTCTGTACGTGTTAAGGTGTGCGTTGATGTGTGTTTATATGTATGTGCATGTGTATGTATGTGTGTATGCATGTGTGTGTGCTTGTGTATGTATGTGTATATGTTTGTGTGTGTAAGTGTGCATGCATGCAGTGTATGCGAGGGAGTGTGTATTCGTGTTTTATGCGAGTACGTGTTCCTAAGTATGTGGATGTGTGTAGGTATATGTCCGTATTTGCGTGTGTATGTTGTGTGTGTGAGAGAGAAGAGAGAGAGAGAGAGAGAGAGAGAGAGAGAGAGAGAGAGAGAGAGAGAGAGAGAGAGAGAGAGAGAGAGAGAGAGAGAGAGAGAGAGAGACAGAGACAGAGTTGAGCGCACGCATGTCATGTAACATGCTATTCCATATTTTTTATGTATTCTCATCTTTCATATTACGAGGTATCATGTTGTATGCTACTTGATTGTCCTGTAACATGCCATTCCATACTTTTTTTTTGTATTCTCATCTTTCATATTATCATTTTGTATGCCACTTGATTTTATCATATATAATATATCATTACTATGATGTAAGAGAGTTAGTGAGTGGGAGAGAGAGAGAGAGAGAGAGAGAGAGAGAGAGAGAGAGAGAGAGAGAGAGAGAGAGAGAGAGAGAGAGAGAGAGAGAGAGAGAGAGAGAGAGAGAGAGAGAGAGAGAGAGAGAGAGAGAGAGAGTTGAATTGCATCACTAATTTTTACGCTACACAATGTATATGTACAATTTTTTCTCCACTTCTTACAATTTTTGCGAGAATGCTCACGACAATCATCAGTGTCTCAACTGTGTGTAAAGTGTGGGAGTTTGTTGTTATTAGTTTCAGTGATCATGTGAGGCATCATGTATGTGTCTAGATGTGAGGATGTGTGTGTGGGTGTGTATGTCAGGGATGTGTGTGTGTATGTGTGTACGTGCAGTTAGGGCTCGCTGTCCCGATCACAATGATCTATGTTTGCTAAGATGTTCGATTAGAAACAAAAAAAGTTATAGTAGTATGAAGCCATAATTTCAGCTCACTCAGACTGGGACACAAAGGAGAGCTGCTCAAAGAGCAAATTCCTGAACAATTCTTTGTTCAAGATCAAAACATTCAAATGTGAATACCTCCACTTAGAATTGACATACGGTGTCACTCAGCCTGTTCCATTGTGTCATCAAAATGGCTGCTGTCAAGCCCATTCATGCTTACGACGTCATTCATTCATTCAAATATCACGTAACAATAGCAGATGTGACCTTTTAAATAAATTGAATTTCTTGGCAAAAATAAGTAAATTTATTTTCTAGAGTTTGTTTATTTAATATAAGATATTTTTAGATGGATATTCGAATTCAGAACCCATTTTTACATATATTTGGAGAGTTTCATCGCTTATATCGCGTTATATGTTGTATAAAAATATATGTCTATGAGGTCTTTGTGAATGGAACTCCAAGGCGGTTGCCGGCAACGGAAAGTTTTAACGCTCAAACGTGCAAATTAAACTACTAAAGTTAAAGAAAATACAAGTTTAAAGATTATTAATAATTTATTTGTATACTTGTACTATCATGTTTTCATTTAACATGACGGAACATATGGATGAAGTCGGATGTAGTATCCGTCAGTGACCTGTCTGAGAAAATCATGTTGGACCGGAAGTGGTGATAACAATTAAAAACAATGGACCCAATTTTTCCAGCCTCAAAGTATGAATAGTATGGCGAAATCTGTATCGAGATTTTGACACTCAGATGTAAATATCTCCGCTCAGAATTGACATCCAAGCATAACTGAGGTACCATTATATTTTGTTTTTCAAGGCCTTTCTATCTGTCATGGTCTCATTTGTAAACACTCAAATTTAAAATCGTGATACTACTCGCTATAATACAGGCATCATTAGAGTACCATTGAATTTGGTTTTTCAAGGCCTATTTATTTGTGGTGATCTCATTTGTAAATTAAATACCTCCTAATTTGATACATTTTCTGCATATCGATTGGACTGGCATGTACACTTTCACTTTTCAACACTCAAAACGTGCGATTTGACCTACTAAAGTTAAATAAAACACAAGTTTAAAGATTATTAATAATTTATTTGTATACTTGTACTATTTTTTAATCAATTAACATGATGGAACATATTTTTTAAAGTCAGTTTTCATAATCCGCCTATGACCCGTTTGGTTGAGGCAACCTCGCAAGCAGAGAAAAATGGAAATGGCACGCTGAACCGTAATTAAATTTTTTTTTTCTAGCGCTTTCAATAGAAAACCATCAATTGTAGATGGATCTTCGAATTCTGCATCAAATTTTTCAGAAATTTGGAAAGTTTCATTGCTAAACTTGCTTTAATTGTGGTTGAAAAACAGGCGAAGATGTTATGATCATGATGAGTGCCTTTGTGAATGGGAAACCTAAAACGGCGGCTTGACTATAAATATATAGGGATAGAGATATAGGGAAAGTAAATAATCTTTGAGGAAAAATCATTGTGTCCTCGCTAGTGTAGTCGTAAGCATTCCGCCTGTCACGCGGCAGACCGGGGTTCTATTCCCGGTTGGGTATATATATTTTTTTTTTTTACAATTTTTTTTCTCTACTGCTCGTAGAAAAACTAAGAAGTATAAACGGACTGACCCAAACGGCTATCGACCCGACAATGTTAATGGACTACGAGATAGATCAGCGATTCAAAACATAGGCACAATGAACGTTTGTGGTTTCAATAGTAAAGAAGAAGAGCTTATAGAAACAATGGAGGAGAGGAATATTGGACTGATGGGAATAGCGGATACCAGAACAAAGGGGAAAGGATGCAAGTAGCTCCACCGCAGTTACACGTTTGTTTACTCTGGAGTAGAACAGCAAGAAAGGGCAAGACACGGTGTGGGAATAGTCATTGAACCACGGCTAGCAAGAGGAATACTAGAAATAAAATATGTATCAGAAAGAATCATAACAGTGAGAATAAGAGAACAAACAATTACAACATATGTACAGATATACGCACCATGTAATGCAAACAATAATTAGCAAGAATGGCTAGAAATTAGCAAGAAAGACGAGGCAGTAAGGGAAAACTATGAGAAAGAACTAACTGAACTTTTTGAAAAATTACCTACGGAAAGAAAAACAGTGGAAGAAGAATGGGAGATGTTCAAAGCAAGCATTTTAAATACTGCAAAAATAACATGCGGAACCACGAAAAAACGCAAAACACGGATAAAGAAAATAACAAGTTGGTGGAACGCAGAAGTAAAGAAAGCAGTAAAAGAAAAAAAGGAAAAATATAAAAAGTGGTTGAAGAGCAAACAGGAATGTGATTATAGAGAATACAGAATAGCAAGAAGACATGTGAGTAGAATAGTAAAGAGGGAAAAACAAAAAGACTGGGAAGAGTATGGAGAAACCCTAAATAAAAACTACAAGGAGGCAACCAGAAACTTCTACAAAAAGATAAGTGCAATGCGAATCAGAGGAGAACCCTTTCACCCAACTGAAATAATTAACAGTGAAAATGGAGAACCAATAAGTGAACAAAAACAGATCCTAATAAGATGGAAGCAGTACTTCGAACAACTTCTCAACATCCCATCAGATGTCACAGGAATTCAAGAGACCTACACAGATGTCACCGAAGAACTAGAACCAGACATACTAAAAGAAGAAATTATAGAAGCCATCAGATTAGCCCCATTGAACAAATCACCAGGACAGGATGAAATACCAAATGAACTAATTAAAGCAGCAAGAGAAGTAGGAACAGCTTGGCTACATAGACTATTCAACCATGTTTGGGTAGAACAACAGACACCACGAGACTGGGGAAATGCCATAATTATCCCAATTTGGAAAAACAAAGGCAGAAAAAGAGATTGCACACAATACAGAGGCATTTCACTGTTGAGTCATACTGGGAAAATATTTTGCAAAATTCTTGAAAAAAGATTACAAACTACTTTAGAACCCCAGCTAAGCGAAACGCAGCTTGGATTTAGGAAAAACAAAGGATGCACAGACGCCATTTTTGCTCTTAGACAACTTATAGAAAAATCAATCGAATTCAATGAAACACTCTACTTAGCCTTTGTTGACCAAGAAAAGGCATTTGATAGGGTAGATAGAAACAAGCTGTGGGAAATCCTTAAACAATATGGAGTGAGTACACATCTAACAAACCTATGTAGAAGTTTATACAACAACAGTGAATGCATAGTGAGAGAAACTGGAGGACACTCAGAACCCTTCACCATAAGATCTGGAGTACGACAAGGTTGTGTCCTGTCCCCTCTCTTGTTCATAACATATATAGACAACATATGTAAAGAAACCAGCCAAGCAGAGACAGCAAGAATACCGCATGACGAGAACACAGAAGAAGAACCATCTGCAAATCTAACCATTAGAGAACTCCTGTTTGTGGACGACCAAGCACTAATAGCAAAATCAGAAGCTGAATTACAAGACCACATGAATAGTCTAAACGAAATGTGTAGGGAACATAACATGAAAATTTGCACAAGCAAAACAGAGGTAATGACTATAACTAAAGAAGAACAAACAGCAACAATTCACCTAAACGAACATCCCTTGAAACAAGTAAAGAGCTTCAAGTACCTAGAAAGTATAATATCATCAAATGGCAGATCAGAAGACGAGATCGAAAATAGGTGCAATAAGGCAAATCAACTCATTGGACAAATGGCACCAATACTAAAGAACAAACATGTATCAATAACTACTAAGAAAGCACTTTACAACACAATCTTCCTACCAACTCTGTGCTACCAATGCCAAACCTGGACAATGACAGAAAAAGAGAAAAGAAAAATCACAACAACAGAAATGAGGTTCCTGAGAAGAATACTCAACGTATCAAGAAGAGATAAGATCAGAAATGAAGAAATCAGGACTAAAGTGGGGGTTAAAGCTGCTCTAGATTTTATTAGAAAGCAGCAAGTCAAATGGTTTGGCCATGCTAGTAGGCAACCAGTCAACAGCATGCCACAACAAGCAATGATGTACAGACCAGATGGAAACAGAGGAAGAGGCCGACCACGTAAACGTTGGACGGAGGGAATAACAGAATCCATGGGAATGTCGATATACGAAGCCCATAACCGGGCACTCTCACGAAGTTTATACTTCACCTCGACACCGCAAGGTACAAGAGGAACATGATGAGATGAGATGAGATGAGATTTTTTACAAAATTATTAGGTGATATAATAGAAACTATTAAACATTACGAACTAAAATATTATACATAACTAAGAAACTGGAAGTTTGTGAATAAAGTGTGCTCTATGGATCTGTGCGAGCTGCCGACTGCCGGGGAGCGCATCCCACAGAGGTAGCGGAATGATCGCGTATCGGAATCGATGGATCCAATAGATGTCTTTGTTTAATGTAAATTTTAATTGCCATATAAAATATTGTCCCTGAATCAGTATAGTTTCATCTCTAAACTTGCTCGAATTGTGGTTGAAAAACAGATTTTCTGCGAAGATGTGACTTTGTGAATTGGAAGCCGCATATCGATTGCGCTGCACTTTTCAACACACAAAACGTGCGATTTGACCTACTAAAGTTAAAGAGAACACAAGATTAAAGATTATTAATAATTTATTTGTATACTTGTACTATTTTTTAATCAATTAACTGATTCGCTGCCGACCGCCAACCGATTGCCGAACAGTCTCAACTGTTTTGTCCCTTCGTTAATATATTGCCAAGATTTGTGCGGTCCGTTTGTTTCTTTCGTTTGCGATCCCTTGCTCAATTTTAATACCCTGAAACGAATTTTTACGCCGAAAGAAGGTTTTTCATTTACACACAGGCCACGTGTGATCGACATTTGGTGACTAAATCCTGTGGATGTGTTTAAAAGTTGTGTTAAAAAAGCTGTAGTTACTCGCGGTTTTAGGAATTGCATGGGTCCTTGATTTTCGGCCTCATTTACATCAGATAAAAGTTTTAAACAATGTTAGATTGTAATTATTCTTATTTAAAGGAAATTTGTGAACGATTCTAAACTGATAGCACACGTTAAATGTGTTTTTTTTCCCGGTTAAAATGTATTATTTATGAATGTAAACAAACAACTAACTCTTAGCCGCTAACCGTGAAGGTTTGTCATCATGTCGAATTAGCTGATGGGCCACACTTGTGCCCCTAAAGTTTGCTTTGCCTATCACAAAGTATTTAAGAAGTATTTAAATAATTAAATTAAAAGAATAATAATTATAACTAACTAAAAAATAGCGTACATTTTGTGTTTATCAGCAGAAAACGGTCAAAACATGTCTAGTGATTTTCCGACATTTTCCATTTTATGTGACAATGATGCGCTTCAAAATAGGATGTTTTTATTGTAATTTATTGGTGTTATGGAGCCGTTCTAGTGATTTTTGTGTAGCAAAGTGGTGTAGTTATCATAATTCAGTAAGTTTCATTGGATTTTAAACACCGTCGGATCAGTAGCGCCTTGGTAAGTGGAAATTTCACGTACTTGTCACCTCTGTCATCAATTTATTTTTTACAACATCTGCTAATATTATTATTATATTTCTAACTTTTAGCAACAGTAGCAATACCAATGTGTTCCTTGTGCAATGTCCTTTAATTTGATATATAATACAATATATTTACTACCATTTTAACAATGTTTAGATCAATATTGTGGCATACCCCTACTTCCCATTTTCTGCCATCAATTTCTGCTTGGGTAAAACCCATGTTTTGTTTGGCACTCAATCAGTTAACATGATGGAACATATTTTTTAAAAGTCAGTTTTCATAATCCGCCTATGACCCGTTTGGTTGAGGCAACCTCGCAAGCAGAGAAAAATGGAAATGGCACGCTGAACCGTAATTAAATTTTTTTTTTTTCTGGCGCTTTCAATAGAAAACCATCAATTGTAGATGGATCTTCGAATTCTGCATCAAATTTTTCAGAAATTTGGAAAGTTTCATTTCTAAACTTGCTTTAATTGTGGTTGAAAAACAGGCGAAAATGTTACGATCAGCAAACCCAAAACGGCGTCTTTACTATATAAATATCTTTGCAGAAAAGCATTGTGTGCTCGTTAGCATAAGTCGTAAGCAGCCCGCCTGTCACGCGGGAGGTCGGGGTTCTGTTCCCGGCTGGTCATGTATTTTTTTTTTTTAACTTTTAAACATTACGAAGTAAAATATTATAAAGAACTAAGAAACTGGAAGTTTGTGAAGTGTGCTCTATGGATCTGTGCAAGCTACCGACTGCCGGGGAGCAAGCAGCGGAATTATCGGAATCGATGAATCCAATAGATGTCTTTGTTTAATGTGAATTTTAATTGCTGTATAAAATGTCGCCCCGGAATCAGCAAAGTTTCATCGCTAAACTTGCTCGAATTGTGGTTGAAAAACAGATTTTCTGCGAAGGTGTGACTTTGTGAATTGGAAACCCACGGGTCATGACGGCCACTGCATATGATATCGATTGTGATTGCGCTAGACTTTTCAACACATAAAACGTGTGATTTGACCTACAAAAGTTAAATAGAACACAAGTTTAAAGATTATTAATAACTAGCTGACCCGGCCCGGCTTCGCCCAGGCCCTGGAGGGGATCTATCTATCTATCAGTCTGCTTGTTTGTCTGTCTGGCTGGCTGACCCGGCCTCACCCAGTCCCTGGTGGGGAGCATCTCATTTAATTCATATAAGTAGTCATATAAGCTCTCCCGTTCCCGACTATCTGTCTGTCTGTCTATCTGACCGGGCCCGGCTTCACCCAGTCCCTGGTGGGGAGCATCTAATTTAATTCATATACGTAGTCATATAAGCTCTCCCGTTCCTGACTATCTGTTTGTCTGCCTGTCCCGGCCCGGCTTCACCCAGTCCCTGGTGGGGAGCATCTAATTTAATTCATATACGTAGTCATATAAGCTCTCCCGTTCCCGACTATCTGTTTGTCTCTCTGACCCGGCCCGGCTTCATCCAGTCCCTGGTGGGGAGCATCTAATTTAATTCATATACGTAGTCATATAAGCTCTCCCGTTACCGACTGTCTGTCTGTCTATCTGACCCGGCCCGGCTTCACCCAGTCCCTGGTGGGGAGCATGTCATTTAATTCATATAAGTAGTCAAATAAGCTTCCGTTCCCGACTATCTGTCTATCTGTCTGACCCGGCGTGGTTTCGCCCAGCTCTTGGCGCACAGTAGCTTAAAAGAATGTCCTTCCACACACCATTCAATGAAAACTGTAGAAAAAGATGGGTTACAATGTTATGCATGATGCATTATTTTTATGAAAACTTTGAAAATTCCTTAAAGATTATATCATTATTTATTATAACTCATATGCCAGAAAATAACTATAGACAAAGAGTTTAACAATAGTGCAAGTAAGTCCAACAATATGACTATAAAGTATATAGAAATGTTATTAAAAGTTATGCCCCTTGAAATAACTTTTCTAGAGTGAAGTCCCCCTGCTATATAGACATTATATAATGAAAATGGAAAAGTAAATGTTATTAAATAAGTAGATGATTTTACATTAAGAAATTATTATAGTCGGTTGCACAGGAATGAAAGGAAGATGTGTAGAAAATTTCATCTCAATCGGATGTACCGTTATCGAACGCATCCAATACCCACAAACCCACAAACAAACAAACATACACTCTGTTTTATATATATAGATTAATTTGTATACTTGTACTATTTTGTAATCATTTAACATGACGGAACATATTTTTGAAGTCAGTTTTCATATGACAGTTTGAGACAATCTCGCACGCATAGACGCGCAGACACTAGCGGGTGTCGCTGATTGGAGGAAAGGGACACATTAGAGAGTTCTCTTTACGGATGAATAGGATGAAAAATCGCAACTCGTCTCACCTTCACAAAGATGTGAATATCTTCACTTAGAAGTGACATACAGGCATCATTGAGGTACCATTAGATTTTGAATTTCAAGGCCTATCTACTGTGGCAGTCTCATTTGTAAATACTCAAAATTAAATTGATGATGGGACTCGCTATTAATACTAATTTACTATTATGAATTATGATTGACAATCATACTCTTTGAATCCGTAATATACAATGTGTTGCAGTAGTCTTCTCTAGCCAACGGAATGCCGCTGAGTGTTGTCTTTGACTCCATTCTCATACTGGAGGTCGTTTGAAGGCTCATTCAGCATGGTTTTATTATACTTGATTCAGCAAGACGATCACATAACACTTAACAAAAAGTCGCCATCTTCTCCATCAGTGTCCCACAATGGCGGAAATTGATACAAAACTGGGACTGGCAAGAGAACCGGTACAATTATCTCGGAACAATTATAACATCTGATGGGAGATGCCTTGAAGAGATTATAACAAGAATCGCTATGGCAAAGATAGCCTTTTGCACAACCGAAAACATACTGAATAATAAAAAGATGTCATTTGCAACTAGAAAGAGTGTTGCAGTGCTGCATAGAACCTTCACAGCTTTACCGCAGTTCCACCAAATTGTATGCATAGAACCTGTACTTTGACTTTTGAATGGATGTGAAACGTGGACGTTGAGCAAAGCTTCTACTTCTTCTTTCGTTGGCTTGAAATATGTATGTAACTGCAATGTTGTCTCTTGTATGAATTTAACTGTCTTTTTTAGTTCACACAACCGTCCATAGAGTTTATCTTCCACTGTCGTCTCTCTAGGCCAGAAGGTTTGCCTAGATATGTTGTATTTTGGTCAGTCTTGGAGTATGTGGGAGCACCTCGGAGTGTACACCTCGGAGGAGCAAATGGATCACCATAGTCTGGCAAGAATGAGACAGCGAGGGGTGACGAGGAGATCTGGCCGACGATCGACGCTCAGAGGAAAGGCGAGACGGACATATAATCAGATTGCTACTGGAACTATTAGTGTTGGAACTCTTCGCTGGCTGCTGAGGATGGGGACGGAGCGCTTATGGGAATGTCCCGAATGCTGTGATGTCGGTTCCTAAATCAATCAGTCAATCTTGGAGTATGTGCTCTGTTGTCTGCCACGCCAAAGCACATGTGCACATGGCTGATTCACCAATCTTGAATTTTGTATACATGTGGTTGTGTAATCTATTGTGTCCTGTTCTGATGCACAGAATAATGATTTGTTCTGGTCTGTCCATAACGTGGTAGTCGTCTTGAGCATGTTTTGGTGGCTTTCAGACTGATTTGATCATTCTTTTCTTTTGCCGTTATGTAATGGGCACATCAGGCTGTTCTTCTTTTGCTCCTTCCTTAGCCCATCGATCAGCTGTCATTTCCAGGTATTCCACAGTGGGATGGTATCCACTGTATGGTGACTTTATGCTGACTGCTAAGTTCAGAAAGTAGTGTCCTTAGTACTGGCAATTTCCCAGACAGGAGTGCCGCGAGTACTGATTTTGCATCTGTCAATAGCACCACGGGTTGTGTACCATGGCTGGTATTTAGTAATTTCTCTGTTGCTATCTTGCTTGCAAGTCCTTCAAGAAACAAATGAAGATCGTAAATTGATTAGAGAAATTAGACGTAGACAGTCAAAATTTTTTGGGCATGTTATGAGAAGAAATGGATTGGAGAATTTGGTGACAACTGGTAAGATCGAGGGGAACAGACCAAGGGGAAGACCTAGAAGCAAGTACCTGGATGGCTTGGCCTTGTGGCATGGTCGAGACAGAAACACGGAGCTGATCCACGACTCTGGTGATCGAGTGAGATGGCAGAACATGACCGCCCACGCTTACCGGCATGGCACATGATAGATGGATGGGATCTTGATTGCCTCAATTTCAGCATCATAGTTATGGCAGTACTTTCCTATTAGTACTCTGGCCGTGTCCCTAGTATTATTTGGGTATTCTATGCACACTCCCGCTCCTCCATTTCGAACAGAATTTTGTGCTGACCCATCTGTGTAGACGCGAATGCAGAGGTCATGTGGGTATTCTTCATCAAGGAAGCTGCGAGTAACTGTTCTGCGCTGCACACTGTTCTGTTCTTCCTTGTCAAATACTCCTCTGACTTTTGTCTGGATTTGTAATGCTAGACTATGTTCATCTTTCCATGGAGTTCACTTGGTATAGTTTTCAGGGTGATACCAACTGTGAGCAGATCGGTGATTTCTCTGCAGAGTCTTTTGGCCTGGTGGATAAAACTGCTTCTTTTTAACCGCCCCACAGCTAAGTTTTCAAATCTGTTCAAAGTGTGACCTGGCAAGTTGAGGAACTTTTCTGCTTGTATTCGCGTTTTCGTATCTCTGCGCTCTCTCAGTGCTTGTGTCCTCCCCATCTTCTCTACCACCACTATGGGGGTTGATCTCATCCCTCCTGTCAGAAGTCGGGGTGACCACCGCCTAGATGAAAGTATTATTCACTGGCGTGCAACCCCAAATAATCAGAAATTGACTAAGGACAAAATCTATATGGCTGAACTACAGATTAAGCCCATGAATATCCAACGTACAGCTCCAAGTGGCTCGTTACAAAATGAAATGAACTGTGCTGAATATTCGTCAAGGAATAGGAAAGAGAAGGTTAGCTAAGATAGATTTTTAAGTCCAAATTTACGGGCAATTGACAACTATCCCAGTACAGGTTTTTCTCCCTGACTGCTCCCTTCCTTGGTGTCTAAGTGAACCCCCACCAATGTACACACACAACACGTATGCACAATTGGAAAAAATATAATGACAGAACTATGAGTTACAATACTACAACATTTATTTACTAATCATAATAATAGACATCTGATGGTTTTCAAGAAGATGATGATGAAATCATATAACATCTTGATAGTGATGAGAAACATTACATAACTTCAATTGTTACTTGAACTATCTGGATCTGTGGTCCAGATCTCCTCTCTCCAGTAGAAACAAAAAACAGCTTGCTGGTATTCTGACGCCTGTCAGTCCTGGCACTACCTGGTTGTCACTCGCCTTGAGATCTATACCCAGGTGCTCTTATGTGAGAGCTAGGAAGAAGTCAAGAATGTGTTATATCTAGTTCTACATCAGTACAATACTAATTAATACATGTATTCTAGCACACCCATATACAATGACCAGTCTGGCCAAGTTTATCTTCCAGCTCTACTGCGTTCACCAATCTCCTTCTCCCTCCATATCTATGTCCCACGGTCTTAGTCTGGGACAGGCTTTTCAATTGTCTCACACGCCTGTAATTATTACATTTCTGCCGCCCCATGTCCATGTCGCTAATACAGACATTCTGTGTCGTACAGCCGCTCCGTCCAAAGTTGGTTTCGCAGCTCACAGGGTCGGTAATGGTATTATAATAGTACCTGATCATCCGGGCTTACAAGCCGTGACCCGTACCTGTGCCAGGTTTTCGTGAATTACCGTGAACGCACGCCCAGAATACACTGAAAACGTTTAGCACCATATACCCTATACTAATTGTGGGTAATGTCTGTACCATTACACCTCTGCTTCCAACACAATCGATGGCCAGTGTGCCCATGCGCACACAATAGCACAACACTTCATAATGGTAGGTTTGCATGTGACAAATCAATATACCAAACATGAAATACCCATAAAATATATTAATTGAACGATACCTATTATGATACTTTAACATAATAGCATTATGCAAAGTTAGTTTGTATGCATACAAAATGAGACGTATACATATAAAAAGAATATTACGAAGCATAATCCTAGCATCGTATATTCATATGAAGTTACAAATACATACATCCAACATATACTTAAACATTAGGCATATGAAAGTAATCTTACATACATAGTATGAAATACAACCAAGTTGTAGTAACATGATTATCTACAACTTCTGAGAAACTAATAAGTGTCCATAGAGTACCAGACATCTAACATGATAAATGAAAGTCAAAAGTCTGCCTCACAAAAAGTATAGTAAGAACAACTTGTATAGTAAGAACAACTCTTGTAGCAATAGGATATACACTCAAGAAACCTGAAGCAATGATAATTCTTGAAGTAACCTAGGTCAGATATAGACTGAAAATCAGTACATACATCTAAAAGACTTGACTAATTACTAAGAAATAACTTTCCTAGTGAAATCTAGCAACATCAGAATCATACATATGACTACAAAATGAGCTGGTGGCCTACCTGTTCAGAGATTTTTTCATTTCTAACACAACCAGAGCTAACAGCCTATTTTATGCGAGTCCCCCAGACAGTATTATCTCCCAGGAATTCCAGTCATAAATTCTTTCTTTATCTCTCCCTGACGTTAATTGCAATTATCACTGCAAAACTTGCCATCACGCCCTCTAGCATTCCTGCTTCAGTTTCAATAGCCAACATTTACTTTGTGTGGCAAGTCTTGCTCTAATCTCCTTATCAGATCTGTTTCACACCTCCCTACAGGGCAGATACATTATGTCCCAGTCTGTCCCCTCATAAATTCTTACTGCGTGCACACTAGCCCTCACACCTGTGAGTCTGACAATTTTTAACCCCCTGAGTCTTATCAGTGATTTCACACCTTGCACCTCTAGTCTGTTTCAGATGGAGGTCAGCCATCGCGGTTGGGCGATTTCCTAGCTCTGTTTATCAGGTGTCATGTCAAAGGAACAATTAGGTTCTCATGGTCAGCTGCCAGTTTACAACTCTGTTGGTAACCTGGTTTGCTTGCTTCATGTCTGGTGGGGTTTAATTACACACTCCACTGAGTCTGCCCTCCAGTCTGGCTGGATTGATAACCTCTGGGGGTGACCTGTACTGGTGTCAAATTAAATTTCCCATACAGAAAGCCATCTGTGGTGGTTTGTAATCTTGCGTCATGTGAAACGTCTTATACATGCTTATAGAGAAAGCAGTCCATCAGAAGTGAACCGAAAATTTTCTGGGCTGTAAAGGCTGCATTTCATGACACCTCCTATGGTGTCTCTAAGTGCTTGATTTCACCTTGCCCAGCTCTTGTAGTGTGGTTTTTGATGCCGAACACCACGCAGTTCACCCGTATTCCAGGTGTGGTTGAATGCTCTTATGATGACATTTGCTAAGTATTTTCCCACTGACTCCCCTTGTGGTTCCACTTAGTTTTCTCAGGATGGCTATTTTCCTTCTGGCGATTGCTACTGCTTTGTTGATGTGCTTTCTCTATGTTAGCCTGCCATCAAATGTTACTCCAAGGTATGTTGGTTCATTTCTTCTCTAAGGGGTATTCCATTTATCTGGATAATCCCAGCCTTTTGTTTTGGAGAGAGGGTAAATAGAGTGGTGCTGCACTTATCAGTGTTTATGCTGACACACCATCTATTTGCCGATGCAAAAAATGGATCTACATATCCTTTGTAGTAATCTGGTAGCCACTGATACATGTTCATTTGTGCTCCATAGAATCAGATCATCAGCGTACATTGCCGTTTTAATTACATGCGGTAGATTAGCAACAAGAGCATTGATGAAGATTAGAAAGAGTGTGGGGGACAAAACTCCGCCATGGGGAACACCGTGACGCAGTAGTACTTTGTTGCTCTTGAGTCCGTCTATCTGTACTCGGGCTCTTCTGTTGTGCAAGTATGCTTTCACCAATGTGTACATTCTTCCATTGACTTTACAATTTCTCAGTTTCTTTATTAGACCTTCTTTCCAGACTTTGTCAAAGGCTTTCTTCAGATCTATCCATGCCGCAAGCACCAGCTTCTTCTCTTGGAATGCATCCTTGATTTCTTGAGAGAGGCAGGTTGTCTGATCTTCCATAGAGCAGCACTGCCTAAAGCCAGCTTGCTGTGGCACAAGGATGTTTTCACTTTCAATGTATCACTGCAGTCTGTGATTGATGATGCTCTCCATTGTTTTGCAGAGACAGCTGGTGAGGCTAATAATTGGTCTGTAGCTGGGTGAAATGGAAGTGTCTCTCCCTGGTTTTAGGAGGGGTATCATGATTGCTTCTCTCCAGGCTTGTGAACACTGCCTAAGGTCCAGCTGTTATTGAAGATATGCAACAGCTTTGCTTTGGCCCCTGTTCCTAGGTTCCTGATCATTTCATTGGAGATACCAACAGCTCCTAGTGAATTTCTCATTTTCAGTTTTTATATGGCTAGCCCCAGGTCACTGATTGTAATAGGTGCCTCCAGAACCTCATGTACTGTTTCATTCTGTCCTGTATGTTGCCATTTCTCTCGAATCCCTTGTTGTTTCTTTGGACTAATGTTGATATTGTTATCTTGTGCGAATGAATCCGCAAAATGGTCAGCTGCGTGATTTCCTGAGTTTCTCCCTGTGCCCTTATCGTTGTTTTATTAGCTTCCTCAATTTTCTTGCGTCGAAGGGCAGCGAGATGCCGACCACAGTATCATTCAACAAGAGAATGCAGCAACCAGAGAGATTCATACCAAGAATCACGCAATGTTCTAGATGTCAGAAGGCCGGCCACAGTAGAGCTACGTGTCGCAGTAATACGGAAATATGCCGATACTGCGCCGGTCACCACGCCTTCAAGGAGTGTCAGCTGGCCAAGCTGGACACGGACTTCCGAGCACCCAACAACAAAAGAAAGTACGCCAACTGTCCTGGGCAAACATGGAGCAAGATACTTGGGCTGTCCGTACCTGCAGAGACACAGAGCTGTCTTAAAGATCGCCATCATCACAAAGACACCATTCAAGGAAGTAATGCAGAGGGGCGAGACAGCCACGGGTATAGCACAAGCCGAAAGAGATCAACTTCAAAAACAGATAGACGAATTGAAGAGACAAGTCAAGGCACTGCTGACGCCGACCCCGAATAACGACAACGAAAAACTACTAGCGGAAATAAAGGAGATTCAGCTAAACATCAAGCAAGAAGTAGAACATATGGCACTGATTAAGAAGGAGAATGAAGAGATCCTACAAACCATTAAATCAGAGCGAGAACTACAGAAAGCTGAAATGGAAATGCTCCGAAACAAAACAACAGAAGCCGAACAAGAAATTACAGAGAAATCGCAGGATGAAAACCAAGAGACCGAGCCTGAACCACAAGCGAAAGCCAGCAGCAAAACCACGACGCCCGAAACATCCAAAGGGAAGCCAATATCCCACCTGACGTCCGAAGAAAACCGAGATGAGCACCCTGTGGACGGCATAGGGAACGTCCCGAGGCCAGAATACCCGTTCCCTGAGGTAACGAGGCACTACGAACTCAAGTGCGAGGAATACAGAAAGCGCATGGAAGAAAAAGAAAAGTTCGGGAAACCAGTGCCCTGCAGTATCGCCACAATGCCAGATATAATACTCGGAGATAAATACACATGGCATTACTACATTGAAGACGGAGAAATCATCCCATGGCTGAGCTCGGAGGAAGCAATCAAAAGACAACAACAACTCAAACGCGGGAAGTGGAATGAAGGAAAGCGCAAGGAGGCATATCACATCGGAAAGCTTCTACAGTTACTTCACAATTGAGAAGACAAAATACCAAATAAAATGTCCTTATAAGGACTGCAGCCAATCAAACCAGGAGCCTGTACCAACAAAGAAAACGACAAGAGGAAACATGCACAAAGGACAGCCGTCGACCGATCCCCCAGCTGGAGTGGGATTACGAAAAGTCCTTATAAGGACTGCAGTCAGTCAAGCCAGACGAGCCAGGAGCCTGCACCAACAAAGAAAACCACAAGAACAGACGAGCACAAAGAATAGCCGCCGACCGATCCCCCAGCTGACGTCATAGACTCAAACGCTACATAACCAGTCCGAGATAGGACTCACAAGACAAGAATTAGGGCGAATAAACCCACAAAAACCACGATCCTCAACAATAACCACAGCTGATGAAGCAGGTTAGACGAGGACAAATTTGGAATTTTTGTTTTTAGAATTGGAATTGGAACTTGCGTCTCTTTCAAAGTTCAGAGACTCTTGGTTTTTTTTTCCTCTCAGCTTTTCCGTCTAGCCTGCAGCTTGGCTCTTTGAAATTTGGCTTTTGCGTGCTGGTATTTATTGTGGTGCTCTTGGCTGGGTGTGGCCTCTGCTTGATTTCTACATACTTCCACATCATTATGCAACTGTTCCAGTTCACTACTCCAGTAGGGTTTATATTGTTTACGGGTTCCTCTTGGTATTGTTCCTCGTGCTGCCTGTAGTATGCATTTCCCAAACCCTTCAACTACTTTATTTATGTCTTTCTCAGTGTTCAGCTTTCTAACCAGTATGCTGGTGCGATGCTTGTACATTGCCCAGTCTGCTTTCTTCTCGAAAGTATTCTGCCCACCTTGCTAGTCTTTGTCGTGGATTAAATATTGGTAGAATAGATTAGAATAGATTGCCTGGAGTATTCAACCCCGTCAGAGACTGGATCACATACAATCAACTGTTAGCTGGACCGAATGGATAAGAGTGCTCGTTCTTTAATATCCGGTGTGCTGATATAAGTACTGGAGAGTTTTGGTCATAGACCATAACTTTAGGAAGGGAAAATCCCAACTGCACCTCCCCGTGGTAGTGGATGGAAACACACTACGGTGTGGCTAACACAGCTCTGGGGACCGAGTATCCACCGGAATAAGTGGACAACTCTGCAGCTAAGCAGAGCAGGGCACTCACTTGTCCTGACAGTCGGAAATGGCTGTCAAAGGCAGAGTTAAAAGACCACCGTGTGAATGTGGAAGGCAAGGGGAAACCACCATATTATCTTCCCAAGATTTCATGGCGACACACATTTCAGAAATAGTGAACGACGTTAATGGCTGTCTTAGGACATCCTCGTCCGGTAGGGACAGTCATGAGCCACAGGTGACACCAGACCGTCATCCAGCTACTGATGGCAAAACTAAAACAATAACTAAACTAAATAAATTTAGAGTAGGAACGTGGAATGTTAGGACATTAAATGAGCTAGGAAAGTTAAACAATGTTCTAAGAGAAATGGAAAACATGAAAATGAATATACTAGGCATAAGTGAGATGAGATGGAAGGGATCTGGCAAAATTATAACCGACAAATACACAATAATTTATTCTGGAGGGGACACACATGAAAAAGGTGTAGGAATAATATTTGATGAAAATACAGCCAAATCTATGACTGGATACTGGTGCATTTCAGATAGAGTTATAATGGTCAAAATCAAAGGCAAACCAATAGATATAAATATTATACAAGTATATGCACCAACAACAAACAGTAGTGATGAAGATA
The DNA here is from genome assembly GCA_014155875.1 of Cepaea nemoralis. NCBI lineage: Eukaryota > Metazoa > Mollusca > Gastropoda > Stylommatophora > Helicidae > Cepaea > Cepaea nemoralis. Next base: position 36,798 of record JACEFZ010013282.1, read on the forward strand.
TACAAAACTTTTACGATGAAGTTGAAATGGCAATAGCCCAAATTGGATCACAAGAAATAAAAATAATACTGGGGGATTTTAATGCAAAAGTAGGAAAGGGAAAAATAGAGGATATAGTGGGGAATTACGGTTTAGGTACAAGAAATGAAAGAGGAGAGAAACTAATAGAATGGGCAAATATTAATGATATGATAATTGGAAACACATGGTTTAAACACCATAAAAGACGACTATACACATGGAAAAGCCCTGATATGAAAATACGCAACCAAATTGACTACATACTTATTAATAAAAGATTTAGAAATGCATTAATTAATGTAAAGACAATGCCTGGTGCTGACGGTAACAGTGATCATGTACCACTATGTGGACAAATAAAAGTAAGATTAAAGAGAGGGGAAAAAATGGTTAAAAACTTGAGACTTAATAAAGAGGTTCTGAAAGTAGATAAAGAAATTCAAGAACAATACAGAGTGACTGTGAAAAATAGGTACAATGCAATAGCTAAAATACAGAGTATAGATGAACAATGGGAAATGTTAAGGGACTCCATTCATCAAACTAGCAAAGAAATATTACCGGAGAGAAGCCAAAAAGCTAAGAAAAAATGGATGAATGAAGAAATCTTAAGGTTGATGGACAAAAGGAAACAGAATAAAAATGACAAACAAGAGTATGCTAAGATAAATAAAGAAATAAGAGATAAATGTGTGAAGGCAAAAGAAAGTTGGTTAAATGAGCAATGCAGAAAAATTGAATTAAATTCCATTAAAGATCAAAAAAGTATGTACAGACAAATCAGCGAGCTCACAGGAAGAAAAATAAGAATAAATACAGGGTGTTTGAAATCAAAAACAGGACAGACTTTATTGGAGGAAGGTGCTATAATGAAGAGGTGGAATGAGTATATAAGAGAATTATATAATGGAGAAAGGGAAGAATTAACAGAAGAAAGTAACCTAGAAGGCCCACCTATTCTAAAAGAAGAAGTCGCTGATGCTATGAAACATATGAAGAAAGGAAAAACAGCTGGGCCAGATGAAATCACAATAGAAGAATTAGAAGTGTTGGGAGAATTTGGAGTAGATATATTAACCAAGGATTAAAACCAAGATAGATTACATCCTGATAAGCAAAAGGTTTCGAAATGCATTAACAGTTGTAAAAACAGTTCCAAATGCAGACTGCTACAGCGATCACAGATTAATTACTGGCACATTGAGGGTAAAGTTAAAGAAAGTCAAGTATACAGCAGGAAACCCTAAATATGACTTGTGCAAATTGAAAACTGACAAAGAAATACAAGATAATTTTTACATAGAAGTAAAGAACAAATTTGATTTATTGTCTGATCTAGAGATCCTATTTCAAGATGTAGATGATCAATGGGAAATGCTGAAGAATTCAATCAGTTGTGCAGCAGAAAAAACTATTCCAAAAGTAAAGAAAGTGGGCCGTAAGACATGGATGACTGAAGAAATTTTACAACTAATGGAAACAAGAAGACAGAACAAAAATAATCCTGCCAAATATGAAGAAATTCACAGAAAAGTCAGAACCTTATGTAAGGAGGCTAAAGAAACATGGCTTGAGAAAAATTGCAGAGAAATTGAAAAACAACACAACAGTAAAAATGCGAAACTAATGCACAAAAGAATTCAGGAGATTACTAATCAAAGAACACGTACATCAGCAGGCTGCCTAAAGACAAAAGATGGAAGAGTCATAATAGAAAAAGATCAGATTTTACATGTATGGTCAGATTACGTGAAAAACCTTTATGACGATAACAGAGACGAACAATATATTATTCAAAATAACAATGAAGGGCCAGCAATTTTGAAGATGGAGGTTCAGAATGCTCTTAATCATATGAAATCTGGCAAGACCCCCGGTCCAGACAGCATCACAACAGAAATGATTAATGCTTTAGAAGAATATGGAATAGATAAAGTTACCAGTCTGCTTAATACAATATATGATACTGGAAATATACCTCATGAGTTAGTGTAATTCTGTATTTATTGCAATCCCAAAGAAATCAGGAGCCTTGGAATGTGATCAACATCGAACAATTAGTATAATGAGTCACATCACGAAGATTTTGCTAAGAATTATCATGCAAAGAGTTAGGAGGAAAATACAACCTGAAATAGGAGAAGAACAATGTGGGTTTGTAGTAGGCAAGGGTACAGTAAATGCTGTGTATATACTGAGAACGGTAATCGAACGTTCTATAGAAGTAAACAAAGATCTACACCTTTGCTTTATTGACTACACAAAGGCTTTTGATAAAGTGAGACATGTCAACATGATAAGGATGCTTGAAGATCTACAAATTGATGGGAAAGACCTTAGACTTGTAAAAAACATATATTGGAAACAACAAGCTGCCATAAGAGTTGATAATGAAGTAAGCCAATATCAGCCTATTAAGAGAGGTGTGAGACAGGGATGTGTAATGTCTCCAGATCTGTTTTCCCTGTACAGTGAAAATATTTTCAGAAATATTGAAAATATGGAAGGAATCAACATTGGGGGACGATGCATCAATAACATTAGATATGCAGATGATACAGTCTTGATTGCAGACAATGAACAGGACCTGCAAAATTTAGTAGATGCGGTTGTTACACACAGTGAACAACACGGGTTAGAATTAAATTGTAAAAAAACACAGATTATGGTAGTCACTAGGAAGAACGAAATACCACAGTGTAATATACAAGTAAATGGGAATATTCTTCAACAAGTGAATAGGTACAATTATCTCGGAACAGTAATAACATCTGATGGGAGATGCCTTGAAGAGATTAGAACAAGAATCGCCATGGCAAAAGTAGCCTTTAGCAAGATGAAAAACATACTGACCAATAAAAAGATGTCAATTGAAACGAGAAAAAGAGTGTTGAGATGCTACATAGAACCTGTACTTTTATATGGATGTGAAGCTTGGACAATGAGCAGCCAGGCTGAAAAACATCTGATGGCTGTAGAAATGTGGTTTCTGAGGAAAATGCAAAGAATACCATGGACAGCCAGAAAGACCAATGAACAAGTCCTTCAAGAAACAAATGAAGATCGTAAACTGATCAGAGACATTAGACGTAGACAGTCACAATTTTTTGGGCATGTTATGAGAAGAAATGATTTGGAGAACTTGGTGACAACTGGTAAGATCGAGGGGAACAGACCAAGGGGAAGACCTAGAAACAAGTATCTGGATGGCTTGGCCTTGTGGCATGGTCGAGACAGAAACACGGAACTGATCCACGACTCTGTTGATCGAGTGAGATGGCAGAACATGACCGCCCACGCTTACCGGCATGGCACATGATGGATGGATGGATATTAACCAAACTGTTGAATGATATTTACAGTAGTGGATATTTACCCAGTGATATGCTGAAATCTGTATTTATAGCTATACCAAAAAGACCAGGAGCAATTGATTGTGAAGATTTTCGTACAATTAACCTCATAAACCATGTCACTAAGCTTGTACTCAGAATTATAATGAGAAGAACAAGAAAGAAAATAAAAATGGAAATTAGTGAAGAACAGTATGGTTTTATGGAAGGAAAGGGTACAAACAATGCAATATATATATATTACGAACACTAATAGAAAGATCAATAGAGAAACAAAGAGACATATATTTATGCTTCATAGATTATACTAAGGCATTTGATAAAGTAAAACATGATGAGCTGATTAAAATGTTGGAAGATATCAACATTGATGGGAAAGATTTAAGAATAATAAAGAATATATACTGGAACCAAGTAGCAGCAATTAAAATGGGAAATAAAGAGGGTAGTTACGAACAGATAAAGCTAGGAGTACGACAGGGGTGTGTCTTGTCACCCGATCTCTTCTCCCTGTATAGCGAAGTAATAATGAGAGAGATCAAAGAGAAGCCAGGAATACTAATCGGAGGATATAATATAAACAATATACGCTATGCAGATGACACAGTATTGGTAGCGGATAATGCAACAGACCTACAACAATTGTTGGACAGTGTAGTAACAGAGAGTGCACAGAAAGGACTGTCCTTGAATATCAAGAAAACAGTAACAATGGTGATATCAAAGAAAATGGGGACGCCAAAATGTGACATAGAAATAGAAGGGGAAATTCTCAACCAAGTGGATAATTTTAAATACCTAGGGGCACTTATAACATCAGATGGAAGATGTACAAAAGAGATTAAGAGCAGAATAGGGCAGGCAAAGACAGCATTTCAGAAAATGAAGAGTATCTTATGCAATAAGTCGCTATCAATGAATGTAAGAAGAGAGTACTAAAATGCTATATAGAACCAGTTTTGCTGTATGGCAGCGAATCTTGGAATGTAAATGAACAAATTAGGAAGAACTTAGAAGCAACAGAGATGTGGTTTTTAAGACGAATGTTGCGAATTCCTTGGACTGCCAGAGTAACTAACAACGATTGCCTGAAAGAGGCTAATGAAACTAGAACACTATATACAACAATAAGAAAGAGACAAACATCTTTCTTTGGTCATGTGATGAGAAGAGAGGCATTGGAGAACATCGTGACAACTGGAAAGATCGAGGGGAAGAGAGGCAGAGGCAGACCAAGAGAAATGATGCTGGACGGACTGAGACGGTGGCATGGAGGAATATCATCAGCAGAGTTGATCCAGAACACCAAAGACCGAGATCTGTGGAGAGCCATGAACGCCTACGCCAGCCGGCACGGCACTTGATGATGATGATGATGATGATGATGATGATGATGATGTGCTGATATCAAGGTAGTGGGTCCAGCCTTTACAACGGTCATAAGGAATCAAATGTTGACTTCTCATCCTTGACATGGGGACATATATTACAAGTACTTCAGAAGTCGGAGTGGGTTCCCATCGTGGTAAGGGACACTGGTAATAGGGAAAACTAATGGGATCGATGCACAAACATCAGGCCAGCGCTCTAGAATTAGTGGCATGTGTGTGGACGACACTTGAGTTCAAGGCAAATCAACGCCCAAAAATAAATAAATCCAAACTGTTAGTGCTGGCCCAGAATTACATAACTTTCTCTCTAATCCCGTTTATCCACGTTGGGTAACGCAGAGTGCGAGAATTGGAAGCGGTTCTCGACACGATAACTTATGGGATAAGTGAGCCGGCCGATCAAAAAGCAATGGCAAACTACTGAGCATGATCTTGCCAAGACATCAATGACAGCGGGAAAATGCTGGTGTTGACTGCGATCTCCTGTAAAGGATATGCAAAAATAAATATCGCTTGTGGGAGCATATATTTTCATAATTTCCAGACTAAGGGGGGATAACTAATTCGATCTTTTCCTGGTTAAGCTGCCGCTACTTCTTCCACAGGGGTTTAATAATTCAAGTCTGCGGTAGCTTCCATTCAACGGAAGTTCATTTTCTCAACTTTAGCGCATGGGTAAGAATAGCTGTCCACAGGCAGTGTTAGTAATTGACCACCCAGGTTGAAATTCTAGCCAATAGACTTCTGCATTTTCACTAAAACTAGGCCTTAGCAAAACATGAACTGTCGAAGACATGAACTTACACAACAAAATGTATGATGAGGGCGTGAACTTACACAAATCTTATGCTGAAGAAATGAATTGACAAAATATGAACTGTCAAAGACATGAACTTACCTACACACACAATTTTTTTTTTTAATGACAATATGGGGGCCACTTCTGTATGACTTGTGGGATACATTTGTATTTTATAAGGGCTACTTATCTATGGGGTGAGGAGGCCGTGAAATCACAAGTAGACACCTTTGTGCGCGCAGTTGGAACAGTTTGTAAGAGTAAGTGGTAATTTGGGCGAGGCTGTCGACAAGTTGTAATAACAAGTGGAAATTTTTTGAGCCCATGTGGGGAAGTTGTTAGAGTCAGTGGGTAAGTTGATAGGGCGAGTCGATAATATGAGAGAGTCGGTGGACACGTTGTTGGGGAAAAGGGACAGTTGTTATGGTAAGTGTGTGAGTGATAGGATAGGTCGACCGATTGTAATAGCAAGTGGAAAAATTGTTTGAGCCAGCGAGCAAGTTTGTAGAACAAGTGGCCAAGTTGTGTTAACAAATGTTGGTACGTTTTTATAGGTTTGACCACGCTATTTCTTTACTTGACCAATATTTTTCCTATTTGGGTAACAAGTTGTTCCTACTTTTCATGAGTTTAGTTGAGAAATTTCTGTATTTGGCCGACATTGTTCGCGTTTGGTTGACATATTTTCCTACTTTTTATAAGTTTGGATGAGATATTTCGTTACGTGTACCATATTTCCACTTTTGGTTACCACATTTGCCTACGTTTCATAAGTTTGGTTGCCATATTTATAAATTGGGTTGAGTTATTCTGTATTTGGTCGACATTTTCCCCTCGTTTTTTATAAATGTGGTTAAGATGTTTCTGTATTTGGTCTAACTTTACCCCATTGGTTGACAAATTTTCCAACTTTTTATAAGTCTGGACGAGATATTTCTCCCTTTTGGGGGAATTTTTTTTACCCTTTGCTTTCAAAATTTTCCCACTTGGCCAATACTTTTCCTATTTTGGCTAACCAAATTTTTCCTGGGTTTGGATATGTTGACCGAACTATTTTTTGCATTTTTTCCCACATTTTTTCACTTTGGCTAACAGATTTTTCCCACTTGAAAAAGGTTTTTTTTTACTTTGGCTAACAAAAATTTCGTAGTTTTCATAAGTTTTGGGGATGTGTTTTGTTAAGGTCATTTTTTTTCCTCTTTTAGTAACACATGTCCCTATTGGTCAATAAAATTTTCCCCTTTGGTTATCAAATTTTTCCCATTTTTTTTAAAAGTTTGGTTTTAGATATTTTTGTATTTGGCCTTTAAATTTTTCCCCTTTGGCAAATAGTTCTCCCACTTTTTTTTAACTCTGGCCCAGATATTTCTCTCTTTTGGGGGATATATTTTTTTCTTTGGGGTATCAAAATTTTTCCCACTTGGGCAATATTTTTTTCTATTTGGCTAACAAATTTTTCTAATTTTTTAAAAAGTGCGGGCGAGGTATTTCTGTATTTGGGCCCACATTTTTTTCATTTGGCTAACGATTTTCCCCACTTGACCTAGGTTTTTTTCTCGTTGGCTAACAAAGTTTCCTAGTTTTCATAAGTTTGGTTTTAGATGTTACTAATTTGGTCAACTTTTTCTCATTTTGGGTTTAGAATTTTCCCTTTTTTTGATAAGTTTTTGGGTGAGATTTTCTCTCTTTGTCTGTATTTGGTTTTACCTTTTGGGTTTTCACATTTTCCCTTTCTTGGGTTTAAAACTTTTCCTATCTGGCTAACAACCTTTTCCTTTTTTGCATACTGTGGCCGAACTATTTCTTCATTTGGCCCCCATTTTTCACATTTTGGGTGGAAAGATTTTCATACTTTACCAAGGTTTTTTTTCCATTTGGTAACAAAGTTTTTGTAGTTTTTCATAAATTTTAGGGATGGATTTCGTTACTTTGGGCATTATTTTTCCTCTTTTATTTAAAACATTTCCCTATTGGTCAATATTTTCCCGTTTGGTTATCAATTTTTCCCCTTTTTTTTTATTTTTGGGTTTAGATATTTCTGTATTTGGCCTAACTTTTTCCCCTTTTTGGGACTAGTTTTTCCCCAATTTTTTAAGTCTGGCCCAGATATTTTCCCCTCTTTTGGGGGATATTTTTTTTACATTTTGGGTATCAAATTTTTTCCCACTTGGGAATTTTTTAAATATTTTGGGTAAAACATTTTTTCCTAAATTTTTAATTTAATGCGGGCGAGGATTTCCCGTATTTGGCTGACATTTTTTTTCATTTGGCTAACAGATTTTCCTAAATTGACCTAGGGTTTTTTTTCTCGTTGGCTAACAAAGTTTTTTATTTTCATAAGTTTGGTTTTAGATGTTACTATATTTGGTCTAACTTTTTTTCATTTGGTTGAGGGAAATTTTCCCTTTTTTTTATAAATTTGAATGAGATATTTTTTTTTCTTTTTTTGGCCCCCTTAA
>JACEFZ010013283.1:0-140000 GCA_014155875.1 Cepaea nemoralis
TAATTTGGGGTGTTTTTTTTTTATAATGTTCTAGTTTTATTAGCCTCTTTCAGACAGTCGATGTCAGTTACTCTGGCAGTCCAAGGAATTCGCAACATTCGTCTCAGGAACCATATCTCTGTTGTTTCTCCTCTCCTCTACCACAAATAAAGAGTCACTGTGGCGTAATATTCTTCTGAACTTTCGAAGACAACTGAATCACAAACATCATCATGGCTAAGAGAATGACATATGTGGTGTCATTGAAAACCCCACAGTAAGAAAGTGACATACATGGTGTCATTGAAATCCCCACAGTGGCTTGGAAAGAACATTCATAGAAAGCATCGTCCTTGGATGAAGAGGTAAGGGTTTCCAGCATGAAGATCAGACACACGACATTGCAGATACCTGGTGCATGGGGGAAGGCGTAGAACTGAGACACCTTTAGTCGGCCCTTGACGGAAGCCATGTTTTGCTACACGAGTTTGATGTTTTTGATCGCTTTCTTTAGACTAGAGCGTGCTGATTTTTGCATGTGAGCCAGCGTTCCCTATTGCCAGTGTCCCTCGCCATCAGGAGAATTCACTCCGACTTCTGAGGTACTTGGTATTTTATATCCCCGATTAAACGTACTGACCAGTGTAGGGAGAAAACCCACTACCATAACATTAGCGCACCGGAGGTTTAAGAGCGAGCGCCCCTAACCTTTCGGCCGTGGGACTTCATGTTTGATGATGGTGATATGTGTTAATAGCGTTAGCTCTTTTAACATCCAGTGTGCTAATGGCGAGGTAGGCGGTTATACCCCTACACGTGACATTTGCACTAAAATAGTGACTTCTTGTCCTTGTCTTTGGTGCGTAAGTTGCAAGTATCTCTTAAGTCGGAGTGGATTGGCCTGATGGCGAGGGACGCTGGTAAAAAGTAAAGCTAACCCACATGCACACATCAGTCCATCGCACTAGAAGTAGTAGCAAGTGTATGGGCTGTGCTTGGGTAATAAAATGCAAGACAGCACTACAGCATGGCACATCTTTCCCTTTAAGCTAGTTCTTTACTTCCAGTGAAGCATTTGTTTTTGATCTTGCTCCTGCGAAACAGACTTCATATTTATACAAGTTTTACTGGTCTGTGGTCACTGCCTGCTATATTGTCTAGCACAGTGGTTCTCAACCTTTTTTGGCCCGTGCCCCCCTTCACCATATTTTAAGAACGTCATTCCCCCCCCCCTTTTCATATTTCCTACCTAAAAATCCCCCACCCCTACACAGTATACGTAAAAATGTAGTAAATATGTTAAAACAGGTCTAGACATCCACATAAAACGTGATTTGTGGGTCTACTTACTTTATAAATGAATTTTAGAAGGATGAGCAGTGCAGGATTTACGTATAAGCTACACAAGCTATAGCTTGGGGCCCCAAGAAAGTGGGGGGGGGGGGGGGGGGGGGGGGGGGAATATTGTCCGAGTGAGCAATTATCATATATGTATACTTAAATATACTGCAGCATTATTAGTGCCAATGCTGCACGTCAGGGACGTCCCATACTCTTCACCCAATTTTTTTAGCGCGTCTTTTTGAAGAACAAAGCGCTATTTGCCTAGGGTTTGCATTACCGATAAGGGCCCCATATTTCAGATAGCTTAGGGCCTTATCAAGTCTAAATCCGACCCTGAGGATGAGACGTGCATAACTGTAAAGTATGAAGGGAAAAGCAATATCAAGTAACCGGTTCTTGTATTAACGCGATCTTGAAATGATCTTCATTCCAACATTTAGGGGGCGGGGGGGGGGGGGGATTCCCCACCGGTTGAGAACCACTGGTCTAGCACATGGCGATCAATTTTGGAAGTAGTGAACCATCTTCTAGAATCACCTGATTCGTTGATTAGATTGAAAACAAACTAGTCGCATGTTTTTAATAAGGACGTTGCGTTGCAGTCAACCGCAGCGTTTATTGGCGGTTTGTGATTTACTTATTTCATGTGGAGTGGTTTTCAATTGTCTTCTCACTGGTCGACACTCATAACATTGAAACCAGCGCAAAGCGATCTGTGAAATCCCCACGTCTGATTTCGACCCCCAGACCCGATATTTTTTGGAAATTGTTCACTAACCCCTAAACCACACACGCTCCACAACATGGAGATAATATTATTTCCCAGTCCACCCCTCCATTTCGTCTGCATACCCCAGGAATGCTAACCTGGTTTTAAAAAAACGCATGCTAAAGTCAGATGTGTTGGCTTACGGATTTTGCCCCAAGGGTGCCTAACCAGACACACCGCAATTACGTCTGGAAAAAAAAAAAACTGATGAGAAGTTTCAGAATCTGGGGACACACCCCCCCCCCCCCCCCCCCCCCCCCCCCCCCAATTTGTAAGAGCAGCTACATAAAGTCTCCGACCATTACGCAGTGTATGCCACGGTTTCCATGCGTGAAACTTAAATCTTTATTTGATGGGCTGTATAGATAATACATTATGATATCCACTAACCCCATCAATATTTAAATCCCCGTAATGTGGGGGACCCGCTCCGTGGCTAAAGGCTTGCGAACGCGGTTCGTGAGCCGGGTACCAGGCGTTCGAAGCTCAGCTCAGACCAATTTGTGCAGCAGACCGTGTCGCGTTGTGTTATAACGTGCTGGTATAGGAGCCGGTCGTTCAGAAAGCAATGGCAAACTACTTAACGTAACACCTACCAGGTACATCAACAGCAGCTGAAAAATGCTGGTGTTGACTGCAACGTCCCATAAGGGATACGCAACAAAAATGTGTCTGGTTGTGCAGGGATGCTTCACTGATTGAGTTTCACGCGAGTTTTAGAGCTCCTCCCTTGCGTCCTTCATGATCGAACTGATTGAAACTTTGTGATGGTCGTCAAAGCGTATCCCTAGGGTGCGTGTTACAGCAATTGTCTTCACTGTGGCAATTTGTTAGGGGAATTGTTTGTTGATGAGGCCTCTCTCGGCATTTCACCGAAGTCAGTTTCCGGGTTATTTGCTGTAGCAGTACTAGCGTTCGTTGTTTCGGATGGCTGTGTGGGGTGCACCAAAATGGGATCTTCCCAGCCAATGCAAGTTAGGCATGCAAATGCAGGCGTTTCGAGAATGTAACCAGGGTCGTGGTTTGAGCGGACAAAAGAGCAAATTTGTGCGACCGTTCGACAAAGTCTCGATAAGCGCCCACTCTCTCTCTCTCTCTCTCGATGAGTAGTGGGCCTGCAGTCAGTAAGCTGGTATAGCTTTTCGGTCAGTCCTGCCGGCGTAGCTTGAAAAGCTCGACGGTAGGCGTCCAGTGGTTTTGCATGTATCACCTTGTACCGGGAAGGGCGCGCTCTTAGCGATGCTACTCTTGGCCTGCGTGTGCATGAACGTCTGGCCTGTCAGTGGCCATATGCATTGCGAGCTGATGAGGCTCAGCCGTAAATCGGAAGATTTGTTCGCAACTTAGACGAGCAATATCTTCTGTGGGCAGTTTCTCGCTAGCCGCATGTGTATGTGGTCTGTCCTGGCGGTCAGTCCGTCTAAGCGATGGATATCTGGTTGATCCTATCAGTAATCATACGCTCATTCGCTTGTCTTAAAACTGAAAATCAAAGGAATGACGGAAGGGCCGTTGAGTCGCTATATACCGGGATAACTGGCCATGGCAGCCTAACGTCCACTGCATCTGTGTTCGTCTCCAGTCGTCTTGCCATGCTCGTCACTGGAACCAGATGGACGCAGACGAGAGAGTGAGGTGGAGTTGTGAGAGAGAGAGTGAGGTGGAGTTGTGAGAGAGAGAGTGAGGTGGAGTTGTGAGAGAGAGAGTGAGGTGGAGTTGTGAGAGAGAGAGTGAGGTGGAGTTGTGAGAGAGAGAGTGAGGTGGAGTTGTGAGAGAGAGAGAGTGAGGTGGAGTTGTGAGAGAGAGAGTGAGGTGGAGTTGTGAGAGAGAGAGTGAGGTGGAGTTGTGAGAGAGAGAGTGAGGTGGAGTTGTGAGAGAGAGAGTGAGGTGGAGACGATGGAGTTGCGCGACCACTACCTCACTATAATCCAAACTAAAGCGCAATTCGTTCGTTCTTCATCAAATCAAAACAAGCAATGAATGAATGGTCCTCATCATTCGTGATGGACGAACATCCATCCCTGTCTGCCCTGACTAAACAGAACAGGGAAAGATGACCGCCAGCAGCACTGTGTGCACCTCATGGAAGTAGTAACCCGCGATTTTCACCCTTGGCGGGACGCCACGGGGTTAGAACGATTTTGCCTACTTTTAATTCGATAGTTGTTTATGTTGCATTGTTTCCACCGTGTGGTCCAGTGATAGAATTTCCTTAATGAGATTAACTATGCATGTCCATTACAGGACGTTGCCATCAACTCAAACCCCAGACTGGTTTGCTAGGCAATTTTACGTTCAGCATTTCAATTTAGTAGTCGGTACTTTTGCCTTAATTCACCCCAAACAAATGGAATCCCAGGGTATGACGTCAAATCCAGGGGTTCCCCGTGTTGCGCCGTGGCTCGGTGCGCAATTTTATCGGTGTGCAACAGTTGCTCTCGGCGACATCCCCCGCCCCAACTGTAACTGGCCAAATGAAATGCTTGTCAACTCTTGAGACCAGCACTATACGAAAAGAATGATGATTATCTGTCTGTACGGGAGACGCGAGGCCTTGCAGCCATGTGCGGCGTGTCTCAACTCTGAGAATGTCCTGCCGACATACATGGTGAATGTCGTCGTCGTCATCTCCCATCTGTCCTGACGCTCAGTCAGCGCTAGCACCATGATGATATGATTATGAGAACATCGTCTAGCAGAATGTCAGACGCCATGATGCTGCTGCAGAAAAGGCAACGCTACTCTGGCTTGTCGTGGACAGCTACTGCTGCTGCTGTTGCCAGTTCCAGAAAACTCATGATGAGAGAGAGACACACACACACAGAGAAACGGTTGCTAAAGCCCAAAGAAACACTGTGGGGCAATTGAAACGGACTGACACGAATACAGAGGAGATCACCGTCAGTGCTAAATATAGCTGGTGACCCTAAATATAGCTGGTGACGTTTGTTTGGGGTGAATTAAGGCAAAAGTACCAAGTAGTCTGCTCAGTGGCGAAGGTGTTACAGGCGCGGTTCGTAATCCCACATACCGCGTTCGAAACACAGCTGCGGGCGATTTGGCAGCAGACCTGCGTTAGTTATTTTACGAAATGGTATGGGTGCGGGTCGTTCAGAAAGCAATGGCAAACTACTGAACGTAAACTTACCAAGAGATCACAAACAGCATACAAATGCTGGGGTTGATTACGACGTCTTGTAAAAGAATATGCAACTAACAACTTCATTGGTTTCTGAACGAGAAGCCAACATGTAATTCCAACTGACCGGTGTAGGGGGTTGATCCCGCCACCCTGTCATCAGCTTACCGGAAGTTTTAGAGCAAGCATTCTTATCCATTCGATTACGCTGATCTCTAGAATTTCGACATGCATTTTAAAAAATCCAATTACGCTTCTCCCACCAGTCTACCAAAAGTGTCTCATTTCTTGTTCGTTCCTTCGTCAAGGGTAGTGGCTCATGCCTAGGCCAAGGTCTTTGCCGAGACAGATTCTGTCATATGTAACATGATCTATCTACCCGTATTTAGGTGTTCTTTCCTTACAACTCTGCCATAGATGTATCTTTAAAGCCTAATCTTTATCTTTGCCATCTTCAGCTTTTTGGATCTTGGACAATCACAACTTGCACTCGTTTCTTCCCATTGCCCGCACAAATCGAGGTTAAGTATCCGGTTTCACTAAGTAGCAGTGTGTCCAACTCCGGCAGGCATTTGTGTACGATTTGCTCCATTTAAAGATTTCATGCTAGGCAACGGGCTCCCCGTAGGTTCTTTTTCCCGAACCATTTTGCCAGGGCTGCGGTCTTACAATCTACTCTTTGCGATTTTCAACTGCCCAATTATAAACTTGCACATGAGGCCGTTTTCGTCCATATTCGGGCAGGGCAGATATACTAACTAATAATCAGATAGAGATCAGGGGGACACGTGATTCCAACAGATGTCATTGGTTCTTTGAACCACATGCTGGGATCAAATTCGAACACGCTGAGCCTGAGGCAGACGCATTAATATCTCAGCCATGGCTCCCCCTCATTTCATCTGCCCATAACCCTCGATCTCTGGGACATGCGAGACTACCAATAGCTATCCTCATCTTAGCTCGCGGTAGCATTGCAACATACAAGACCCTCTACCACTTTAAGATTAGTTTCTTCTTCTTCTTCTTCTGCGTTCATCTGGAGTCGTTTTCGGATTTGATTGCGTTGTGTCTATTTACAGCAGAGCTGTGCTCTTGCACGGTTAGGCCGACACACCCGACTTCTGTGGGCATTTGTTGACCGGGTTAACCTTCCCGGGTTAAGGTTAGTTTGTTGCATATCCTTTACAGGACATTGTCATCAACCCCAGCATTTCTGTCTATTTGTCCTTGCTTGGCAAGTTTACATTTAGCAGTTTGTCATTGCTTTCTGAACGACCGGCACTCATACCTGCATGAAAACAGCGCAAGGAGGTCTGCTTCCAAATTGCCCACAGCTGTTTCGAATGCGGTATGAGAATTGGGTCCATAACACCTTAGCCACAGCGCCGGCCACTTTAAGGTGGAGACCCCACAAAGGTGGCAGCTAGGTGTGATATCCCATCTAGAATTAGCCACAGCGCCGGCCACTTTAAGGTGGAGACCCCACAAAGGTGGTATCTAGACGTGATATACAATCTAGTTACCCACAACGCCGGCTGTTTTCAAGATTGTCTTGATCATGTAGCCATTTCTTCGCTGCATGAATCACTCCATTTTCAAATGGCGTGTCCCACGGAGTGCGAGTGGAACAAATAGATACAAATCAAAGGGTGCCAAATCGTGACTACATGGTGGATGGGGTAGTACAGTAGTCCAACCCAATCTGGTGATCGGCGCGCATTGCCGTGAAGAAGCAGGTCTGCTTGATACTTGTAACTGCGAACTCGTTGACTGAGTTTGATCAATGTCTTAATGTAATCTTGCGAATTGATTGTCTCTCCTTTTGGTATAACATCCTCAAGAATCACACCTTCAATGTCACGAAAGACAGTGCTCATGACCTTTCTAGCTGATGGAGAATTTCTTTCTTCCTGGTGACTGCAGATGATATACCACTTCATTGCCCAGGCTTCGCCACCTGTAACGATCTTAGCCAAAAAGCTAGTTTAGAGCAGCCATATTATTTGGCCGCTTATGTTTGGCCTTTATTCCCCAGGCTCAAAGACCCCTCTGCCATACACCGCAAGTTACTATGATAGCAGTAAATGACAGTTTTATGTTGCAATTTAGTGAACATAATCGGTACATGCCCTGCCCTTTTTGAAGCTGCAAAATGCCATGCTTCTATCTTCACTATTAGCTGAGAAAAACGATGTGGTGCATTACTTTCTTTTTGACACTCGTATATTATACCATTATTTCTTTTTGTGCTTTAAAAAAGCTTTCTAGTTATACAACTTAGTTATATAACTATTGTTTGTTTTTTTCAAAGCACGTCCTATCCACTGCCAGCGTCTCGTCTTCGCCCTCTGGATTCATTGGTATTTGTCTTGTTGAGCGCATTGGTGTTGTTATAATTTTAGTCATTTTGCTCTTGCACCAATTACTAAATTTTTGTAATTTATTTGTAATCCTGTTATTCATTCTCCTTGTTTCTGATCTATACATAAATACCGATTGAACGTTAAATTTGAAACTTATCAGTTTCTTTCCACTTCCACAAATTGCAGTGCTATAGATGCGCCTCATGCCTTGTGTACCTTTGTTCGGCCATCTATGGACCAGATCGTTCTTTTGGCTAGGCACAGTATGAGGGCTACCTGATGTGATAACAAACTACAAATCGGGTTGGTTGGTTTATCCATATGCCTGCTACAGACTTACATAAGCCTGTATGATTTGTCCCAGAAAATTATCTCTGTACTATGTATCTCGTGATTGCAGCACTGTACTATTGGTTTCTTCCCCCCCCCCCCCCCCCCCTACATGCAGACTGCAGAAGGTCAATATATATTCTGCAAAGCCCAATCAACATGAGGGTAATACACAGGAACATACAAAACTCAAAGAAGGCAGTTATGATACATTTTTTAATGTTAAACAAGAATATTATAACAATATTTATTGACACATATGAGACACATAAATATCATTCATCTGACTTGTGGCAACAAATTATAACGTTAACACATAAAATGACATTTTAGTCACTTGCCGTAAGGATACTCCAGACAGACGTTGGCAATCTGCGACAATACAATAAACTAGTCAGATGGTGAAGCAGCCGAAAAAGCCTCGTGTTGGCTGTGGAACTACCGAACCATGGACTGGGACATGTCTCGAAATAATTATGGTTAAAGCAGTAACTGTAGGGCAACTAACAATCTCTCAACTAAGAGCAAGAACCTGCAAGTAGTACTATACAAGAACCTGCAAGAGCAAGAACCTGCAAATAGTACATGATATGATCCATAAGAACTGGATTCGATTTGATTTCACCATTACTTCTACCCCGTTCAACCTCAAGGAGAAGTTATATTAGGGTCCAGGAATGATAATCCTATGACTAGATAGCCACCAAAGCAGCTGAATATGGTTTTACCCTCATAGTGCTATCAATCCGAATGTGATTGTCCACAAACCGAATATATGCTTAAATAGCTCTATGTGACGTCAATTTTCCAGTGATACAGCTCATGAATAACTGATTGTTTGCAATCTTACATCCATTTAAATTCTGGCAGGCGACTTGCGATCTGGCATGGCGGTGCAAACGGGTGTGTTAGGGTTATAGTGAGTAGTATGTAATGTCCTATCTGGACCAAAAATGGAGTTGGCAACACCCGATAAATCATTATGTAGGGGGTTATACCGTCCCCTTGTTTCATCACAAAAGCCAACTCCAATTGACCTACTTATTTGAATCTGGCAGTTTTTTTTAAATATTCACGGTGTCCCTCGAGGGCGATCGGTACGGGCGATGCGACCAAGAACTCAGGCGTGAAAACTGGGGCATGCGGGCAAACCAGGCACACAGATCAAGCCCCTCTGTGCAGAGATCGAACCGACAGTTGACAGAATGAATACAGCGGTTGACATCTTCCATTACAGTTGTCTAAATGTACCTGACACCCAGACAGCGACAAAGGAAACAAACATAGGTTTTAAATAACAGGCTTCCTCTGTCTACAAATATCAACAACATCGAGAGGCCTTGTCCTATTTTTATATTAAAAGTACACAACAATTATAACACCTCACCACTAGACATATATCACGTTGTGTTCTAGTCATGAGGCATTTCTATTTATTTTTATCTTGTTACACTGGATGTTTAAAATATGAAATGTGCCTGATAAATGTTTTGGAACTATCAGGTGCTAAAGGTCGCACCTGACATGTCTTGGCCAGAATATGTCCCATTTATTTGTAACATTCTTTTCATCCAGGCTGTCGAATTTCATCCTTGTATCCAGCGATTGAAAGCCATACTTGAGAAACCAGAGGACTTCATCAACACCAAAACTGATGTATTTGGGAAGGAGATGAAGGATGTGCAGCCAGAATTACAACGCTTGGAGGTGGCCACTAAGGACGAGTTCGTGGAGACCGTGAGAACAGAAACTTTTATTAAAACTATTAACGGGCAGTTAGGTGATAGTGGAAGGAGGCTGAAATGACTCCTTCAGTATGTACATGATTGACTCCTTCAGTATGGAAATGAATGAGTTCTTAGTAGATTTTGCTGTGCTTGATTTATCATTTCTGTAGACCTATTGCCGATCATCTTGATTACTTATGTTTGGCATGATCTGTACATAGTATTTGGTTAGCATTTAGATTATGTTTGGTTCTTAACCCTTTCGCGGCTATAGACGAGTTAAGTAGTATCGCGGTACGATGCTGTTGACGAGTTGACTCACCTCCCGTAATCTGTCCCCCCGGTGCTATGGACGAGCTAACCCGTTTATAACATCT
The DNA here is from genome assembly GCA_014155875.1 of Cepaea nemoralis. Taxonomy (NCBI): domain Eukaryota; kingdom Metazoa; phylum Mollusca; class Gastropoda; order Stylommatophora; family Helicidae; genus Cepaea; species Cepaea nemoralis. The sequence goes on from JACEFZ010013283.1 coordinate 10,032, forward strand.
ATAGAAGAAGGTTATAGCCGTTTTCAAGCGTTTATGAATGGGGCACAAAGGTTACCTATTTTTAGATCCAAATGACCTATTTCACAGGCTCAACAGGCGTTAGTGTGCTGATAATGTGTTGTTTAGGCAGCTTCACCAGCAACAGGCCTGTTTTGTTCGTTTTAATCTCTATGGTGTACTGGTTTTATAATACCCCCGCGTTTGTGATAGAGTATTTGTGCGCGTTTGTGATAGAGTATTTGTGCTTTTCACATAATTGTTTTATAAAATGGCGAAGAAACCAGTTCGTATAGATGAAGAATTAATGGAGTTTCTTTCACGAAGTGACAGTGAAGATGAATTCCAAATGAGCGACGAAGATGACGAGATCATGCAACCATCTACATCGAAAGAAAAAACCGGCGTAACTGAAAAGAGGTTATTTGCCAGTCCTGCGTCCTCATCATCATCGGAAGCAGAGTCCAGTGAGAATGAGGAGATGCCCTCAAAACGGCAGAAAACCGACTCAATGGCATGGACTTCCAATGATTTGAGATCGGTTATACACGGTTTTGATGATTCCAGCTCTGGCTGTAAATATTTGTAGATAATTGGTACACCAGTCCTAATTTGTTTATGTGGCTTCACGATCATGCAACTAATGCATGTGGCACGGTCAGAAAGAATAGACAGAATTTGCCTAAAATGGAAGAAAAATTATTAAAAAAAGGAATTTACTATAGGTCTACAAGCTGTTTATTAGCCCTGAAATGGTGCGACAAAAGAGAAGTTTGGATGCTGTCTACATGTCACAATTCAGACATTGTACCAACAGAGAAAAAAGATTGGAAAACCGGAGAAAATATACAAAAGCCAAAGTGCATCCAGTTTAGGAGTGCTTAAATTTTCCGGTGTTACAAAAATGGTCAACACCGCCGTGACATTTCCAGTTTCTTAGAGGTCAAGAAAGTATTTAGCACAGGCGGGGCAGTCGGCGGAGAAGTATTTAGCACCGGGCGGGACACTACTCAGAATTACGTAGCATTAAAAGGGTTAATAACTAATGTGACCAAATTCCACAGCAGGGGACAGACGCCCGGGAGTCATGACCCAGACGGGACCGCCCCTAGAAAGTATTAAGAAATTAATGGTCCGAAATACTTGGGGAAGGGGGTTAACTTCTGATGATCAGAAGCCCCCTGTCGTGTTTGCTCCGCGTCAAGAGTTTTTACTACTTGTTGTTCATAGTTCACATGGCATGTCCGGAAAGACGGACTGCTGCTGCGGCTGACCTGCACAGCACAATAGTGCTGGGTAGGCTGTACTGGTCAGCCGCAGGAGTAAAAAGCAAACATTGGTCCCAATAGTGGGCTCCACCGTTGGGGTCGACAGTGGTACGGGGCGATTACCCGTAACGCTGTATAAACCCTTATCACAGACAAATATGAAAGCACAACATAACGAAAAGCACCCCCAGAATCCTGCGAGAGCGGGGGCGAAAGAAGGATTCATTGGCGACCACACGGAGACGACACGGACCGTCCAATCGACCGTGAGTATAGAACGATTGTTGGGCTATGCATGCGGGTGTGGTAGCTTTCCGAACTTCCATGGAATGAGAGTTCACGCTGGGAAGAAGAAACGTGAGAGTGCCACAAGAGGCACGGCAACACAGTCCTGAAAGGGACGATGAGACGGAAGAGGATGTCAGACGGGTCGAACCCCACAGTGCTCAGAGTTCTGCTGACAATACTCAAGCCGCTGTCACCTGTGACACTCCCGAAAGTCCCAGGGTGAAGATCAAGTTCCCTAGTGCCACCAGGAAGTAAGAGTGGTCGCTATTAGACGATACGTTATCCCGTGCTTTAGAAGAACTCAAGCACGAATCCTTAGAGGAGCAGGTGACAAAGTTAGGAGAGATTATCTACCGCCACTCGCTGATTCAGTTTGGTTGCAGCAGCGAGGGGAAGGTAGCAGCTCTGCCGAAGAAGACCAGGCAGCAGAGACTGATGAAGGCAGTAAGGCAAGAGAAGAACACGGCTCGAAAACGGGCAGAAGAACATGAGAAAGAGGGCTTGCACCAGGTGTGGCGACACCTGAAAGCCAAGCACAATGCCATATCCCAAGCCGAAAGGTTCTGCAGAAATCGGCGGAATACCCGGAAGGAACGGTACCAGCCTGTGACTCATTTCATCCTTGTATCCAGCGATTGAAATCCTTACTTGAGAAACCAGAGGACTTCATCAACACCACAACTGATGTATTTGGGAAGAAGATGAAGGATGTGCAGCCAGAATTACAATGCTTGGAGGTGCCCACTAAGGATGAGTTCGTGGAGACCGTGAGAACGTTAACAGAAACTTTTATTAACACTCTTAACGGGCAGTTAGGTGATAGTGCAGATGAGTCTGGTGTATCATCTCAGATGACTGAAGCGACAGCTTCAGCTCCCATGCATAATATGCATGCTGAGCGTGTTCTAGGCATGATGGATGCCTTAATACAGAGAGCTCCAATTGCTAGGCTTGGCTTCCTTGCGGCCAAAGTGAGCGCTCGCAAAAATGACACTTTGCAGTGGCTAAGGTCTTTCTCAGAAGATGAGCAAGAGGAACTAGTTAAGTTTGCTATGCAGCAAGAACCAATGGTTAGCCTGGAGAATGTTAGAGAGAAAGAAAGTTATGTACATAAGAAATATGAACACGATAGGAGTCACTTTCGAAAAGGAGCTGAAGACTGAAGCTGACAGTCAGGGAGGATTAAATCCATCATTAATAGATTTAGATATGTTTAGCCAGTTAAATGTTGAGACCAAACAGAGACTGAAGGACTTTATTGTTGATAACAATGCTTTATCTACTTTGTTGTTGCGTCATGTGTGGCAGCTTGAAGGAGAGAATTGTCTATCTGGAGATGATCAAGGATGTAAATACCCATGAGTTGAGAGGTAAGGGTAAGGTAACAACAGAAATCGACCTATGGTGCTGGAAGGAGGCTGAAATGACTCCTTCAGTATGTACATGATTGACTCCTTCAGTAATGGACATGATTGAGTTCTTAGTAGATTTCGCTGTACTTGATTTATCATTTCTGTAGCCCTATTGCCGATCATCTTGATTACTTATGTTTGGCATGATCTGTAAATAGTATTTGGTTAGCATTTAGATTATGTTTGGTTCTTAATAACTAATGTGACCAAATGTCTCCACAGCAGGGACAGACACCCGGGAGTCATGACCCAGACAGGGACCGCCCCTAGAAAGTATTAAGAAATTAATGGTCCGAAATACTTGGGGAAGGGGGTTAACTTCTGATCATCAGAAGCCCCCTGTCGTGTTTGCTCCGCGTCAAGAGTTTTTACTACTTGTTTCATAGTTCACATGGCATGTCCGGAAAGACTGGACTGCTGCTGCGGCTGACCTGCACAGCACAATAGTGCTGGGTAGGCTGTACTGGTCAGCCGCAGGAGTAAAAAGCAAACATTGGTCCCAATAGTGGGCTCCACCGTTGGGGTCGACAGTGGTACGGGGCGATTACCCGTAACGCTGTATAAACCCTTATCACAAACAAATATGAAAGCACAACATAACGAAAAACACCCCAGAATCCTGCGAGAGCGGGGGCGAAAGAAGGATTCATTTGGCGACTACATGGAGATGACACGATCCGTCCAATCGACCATGAGTATAGAAAACGGATGTTGGGCTATGCATGCAGCGTGTGGTAGAAGCTTTCCATGGAATGAAAGTTCACGCTGGGAAGAAGAAGTGTGAGAGAGTGCCACAAGAGGCACGGCAACGCAGTCCTGAAAGGGACGATGAGGCGGAGGAGGATGTCAAGACGGGTCGAACCCCACAGTGCTCAGAGTTCTTCTGCTGACAATACTCAAGCCGCTGTCACCTGTGACACTCCCGATGAACCTTCAGAAAGTCCCAGGGTGAAGATCAAGTTCACTAGTGCCACCAGGAAGGAAGAGTGGGCACTATTAGACGATACGTTATCCCAGCGCTTTAGAAGAACTCAAGCACGAATCCTTTGAGGAGCAGGTGACAAAGTTCGGAGAGATTATCTACCGCCACTCGCTGATTCAGTTTGGTTGCAGCAGTGAGGGGAAGGTAGCAGCTCTGCCGCAGAAGTCCAGGCAGCAGAGACTGATGGAGGCAGTAAGGCAAGAGAAGAACACGGCTCGAAAACGGTGAAAACGGGCAGAAGAACATGAGAAAGAGGGCTTGCGCCAGGTGTGGCAACACCTGAAAGCCAAGCACAATGCCATATCCCAAGCCGAAAGGTTCTGCAGAAACCGGCGGAAAACCCGGAAGGAACGGTACCAGCCTGTGACTCATTTCATCCTTGTATCCAGCGATTGAAAGCCTTACTTGAGAAACCAGAGGACTTCATCAACACCACAACTGATGTATTTGGGAAGGAGATGAAGGATGTGCAGCCAGAATTACAATGCTTGGAGGTGGCCACTAAGGATGAGTTCGTGGAGGCCGTGAGAACATTAACAAACTTTTATCAACACTCTTAACGGGCAGTTAGGTGATAGTGCAGATGAGTCTGGTGTATCATCTCAGATGACTGAAGCGATAGCTTCAGCTCCCATGCATAATATGCATGCTGAGCGTGTTCTAGGCATGATGGATGCCTTAATGCGGAGAGCTCCAATTGCTAGTCTTGGCTTCCTTGTGGCCAAAGTGAGGGCTCGCAAAAATGACACTTTGCAGTGGCTAAGGTCTTTCTCAGAAGATGAGCAAGAGGAACTAGTTAAGTTTGCTATGCAGCAAGAACCAATGGTTAGCCGGAGAATGTTAGCAAGAACCAATGGTTAGCCGGAGAATGTTAGAGAGAAAGAAAGTTATGTACATAAGAAATATGAACACGATAGGAGAGTCACTTTCGAAAAGGAGCTGAAGACTGAAGCTGACAGTCAGGGATTAAATCCATAATTAACAGATTTAGATATGTTTAGCCAGTTAAATGTTGAGACCAAACAGAGACTGAAGGACTTTACTGTTGATAACAATGCTTTATCTACTTTGTTGTTGCGTCATGTGTGGCAGCTTGAAGGAGAGAACTGTCTATCCGGAGATGATCAAGGATGTAAATACCCATGAGTTGAGAGGTAATGGTAAGGTAACAACAGAAATCGACCTATGGTGCTGGAAGGAGGCTGAAATGACTCCTTCAGTATGTACATGATTGACTCCTTCAGTATGGACAAGATTGAGTTCTTAGTAGATTTCGCTGTACTTGATTTATCATTTCTGCAGCCCTATTGCCGATCATCTTGATTACTTATGTTTGGCATGATCTGTAAATAGTATTTGGTTAGCATTTAGATTATGTTTGGTTCTTAATAACTAATGTGACCAAATGTCTCCACAGCAGGGGACAGACACCCGGGAGTCATGAACCAGACGGGACCGCCCCTAGAAAGTATTACAAAATTAATGGTCCGATATACTTGGGGAAGGGGGTTAACCTCTGATCATCAGAAGCCCCCTGTCGTGTTTGCTCCGCGTCAGAGTTTTTACTACTTGTTGTGCATAGTTCATATGGCATGTCCGGAAAGACGGACTGCTGCTGTGGCTGACCTCCACAGCACAATAGTGCTGGGCGGGCTGTACTGGTCAGCCGCAGGAGTAAAAAGCAAACATTGGTCCCCAATAGTGGGCTCCACCGTTGGGGTCGACAGTGGTACGGGGCGATTACCCGTAACGCTGTATAAACCCTTATCACAAACAAATATGAAAGCACAACATAACGAAAAACACCCCAGAATCCTGCGAGAGCGGGGGCGAAAGAAGGATTCTTTGGCGACTACATGGAGATGACACGATCCGTCCAATCGACCATGAGTATAGAACAACGGATGTTGGGCTATGCATGCGCGTGTGGTAGAAGCTTTCCATGGAATGAGAGTTCACGCTGGGAAGAAGTGTGAGAGAGTGCCACAAGAGGCACGGCAACGCAGTCCTGAAAGGGACGATGAGGCGGAACAGGATGTCAGACGGGTCGAACCCCACAGTGCTCAGAGTTCGTCTGCTGACAATACTCAAGCCGCTGTCACCTGTGACACTCCCGATGAACCTTCAGAAAGTCCCAGGGTGAAGATCAAGTTCACTAGTGCCACCAGGAAGGAAGAGTGGGCACTATTAGACGATACGTTATCCCATGCTTTAGAAGAACTCAAGCACAAATCCTTTGAGGAGCAGGTGACAAAGTTCGGAGAGATTATCTACCGCCACTCGCTGATTCAGTTTGGTTGCAGCAGCGAGGGGAAGGTAGCAGCTCTGCCGAAGAAGACCAGGCAGCAGAGACTGATGGAGGCAGTAAGGCAAGAGAAGAACACGGCTCGAAAACGGTGAAAACGGGCAGAAGAACATGAGAAAGAGGGCTTGCGCCAGGTGTGGCGACACCTGAAAGCCAAGCACAATGCCATATCCCAAGCCGAAAGGTTCTGCAGAAACCGGCGGAAAACCCGGAAGGAACGGTACCAGCCTGTGACTCATTTCATCCTTGTATCCAGCGATTGAAAACCTTACTTGAGAAACCAGAGGACTTCATCAACACCACAACTGATGTATTTGGGAAGAAGAAGAAGGATGTGCAGCCAGAATTACAATGCTTGGAGGTGGCCACTAAGGATGAGTTCGTGGAGACCGTGAGAACGTTAACAGAAACTTTTATTAACACTCTTAACGGGCAGTTAGGTGATAGTGCAGATGAGTCTGGTGTATCATCTCAGATGACTGAAGAGACAGCTTCAGCTCCCATGCATAATATGCATGCTGAGCGTGTTCTAGGCATGATGGATGCCTTAATGCGGAGAGCTCCAATTGCTAGGCTTGGCTTCCTTGCGGCCAAAGTGAGGGCTCGCAAAAATGACACTTTGCAGTGGCTAAGGTCTTTCTCAGAAGATGAGCAAGAGGAACTAGTTAAGTTTGCTATGCAGCAAGAACCAATGGTTAGCTGGAGAATGTTAGAGAGAAAGAAAGTTATGTACATTAGAAATATGAACACGATAGGAGAGTCACTTTCGAAAAGGAGCTGAAGACTAAAGCTGACAGTCAGAGAGGGATTAAATCCATCATTAATAGATTTAGATATGTTTAGCCAGTTAAATGTTGAGACCAAACAGAGACTGAAGGACTTTATTGTTGATAACAATGCTTTATCTACTTTGTTGTTGCGTCATGTGTGGCAGCTTGAAGGAGAGAACTGTCTATCTGGAGATGATCAAGGATGTAAATACCCATGAGTTGAGAGGTACGGGTAAGGTAACAACAGAAATCGATGTATGGTGCTGGAAGGAGGTTGAAATGACTCCTTCAGTATGTACATGATTGAGTTCTTAGTAGATTTCGCTGTACTTGATTTATCATTTCTGTAGCCCTATTGCCGATCATCTTGATTACTTATGTTTGGCATGATCTGTAAATAGTATTTGGTTAGCATTTAGATTATGTTTGGTTCTTAATAACTAATGTCACCAAATTCCACAGCAGGGGACAGACGCCCGGGAGTCATGACCCAGACGGGACCGCCCCTAGAAAGTATTAAGAAATTAATGGTCCGAAATACTTGGGGAAGGGGGTTAACTTCTGATGATCAGAAGCCCCCTGTCGTGTTTGCTCCGCGTCAAGAGTTTTTACTACTTGTTCATAGTTCACATGGCATGTCCGGAAAGACGGACTGCTGCTGCGGCTGACCTGCACAGCACAATAGTGCTGGGTAGGCTGTACTGGTCAGCCGCAGGAGTAAAAAGCAAACATTGGTCCCAATAGTGGGCTCCACCGTTGGGGTCGACAGTGGTACGGGGCGATTACCCGTAACGCTGTATAAACCCTTATCACAAACAAATATGAAAGCACAACATAACGAAAAACACCCCAGAATCCTGCGAGAGCGGGGGCGAAAGAAGGATTCTTTGGCGACTACATGGAGATGACACGATCCGTCCAATCGACCATGAGTATAGAACAACGGATGTTGGGCTATGCATGCGCGTGTGGTAGAAGCTTTCCATGGAATGAAAGTTCACGCTGGGAAGAAGTGTGAGAGAGTGCCACAAGAGGCACGGCAACGCAGTCCTGAAAGGGACGATGAGGCGGAACAGGATGTCAGACGGGTCGAACCCCACAGTGCTCAGAGTTCTTCTGCTGACAATACTCAAGCCGCTGTCACCTGTGACACTCCCGATGAACCTTCAGAAAGTCCCAGGGTGAAGATCAAGTTCACTAGTGCCACCAGGAAGGAAGAGTGGGCACTATTAGACGATACGTTATCCCATGCTTTAGAAGAACTCAAGCACAAATCCTTTGAGGAGCAGGTGACAAAGTTCGGAGAGATTATCTACCGCCACTCGCTGATTCAGTTTGGTTGCAGCAGTGAGGGGAAGGTAGCAGCTCTGCCGCAGAAGTCCAGGCAGCAGAGACTGATGGAGGCAGTAAGGCAAGAGAAGAACACGGCTCGAAAACGGTGGAAACGGGCAGAAGAACATGAGAAAGAGGGCTTGCGCCAGGTGTGGCAACACCTGAAAGCCAAGTGTAGCGAAACGCCAGTGGCCCATGTCCTTATGTATTCTGTTATTCTTGGTAAACAGGGGGAACCGGTTTTCGGAAGCTCTCAGTTCTCTTGTTCGCTCAATTCTCCATGAAAGATGGTTCTTTGGGTTATCTTCATACCACAATCTGTACATGGAGCGAGTATATATTTGTCTTTCCTTTCGGGTAGTCCCGAAGGCGCGCCTTGCGTCAAATGTGCACTGGTGCAGCGGCTGGTCAATTGATGGCCGGGCAAACAAGTACCGTTTGCAAGTTGCAACTTGTCAAAGTTAATTAAAGATAACGACAGAAGTGCAACTACTACTGAGACATTTTGAAAGGTAAACTTGGGTTGTGGGTGGTCCAGACAGACCTGGACTTATAAATGTATTTTGTATCAAAGGGGAAGATGAATTGGCGAAAAGCCAATCATAACCAATGAAGAGTTGGTTGACCGTTGGCAATCTAAATGGGTGTCTTGTTCTTGGCATAGCCGGGGAAGTGAAACGGAACAATATATCTCCCCAGAGGATTTCATTTGTTCTAAGCGTCAGATGAGCTGTTGCTATCTTTCTGTCTACGTCTTGAATTGGGCAGCTTGTCATCTTTCTGTGGAATATCATCATTGGATAGCTATAGTAATCTATGATCTATCTTCTTGAGCCAGAAGAGGCTATACACAGGACTATCTCTTTCGTCTGTTACTTGATAGGATGATGTCGGGAAGATAATGGACTTCTCTATCTCATTGAGAGAACCTGCATTCCTCTAAATCTATGTGTTCTGTGAGGCACTACCGGTACCTTGCGGCGACAGCTCAGACAAGAGCGGCGGCCGGGAGGGGTAGTATCTTCTTTCCTATTCTTGCGGGGAATGGGGAACTACACTGCGTGCCATACAACCCCAATACTATACTTTTAGTAACGAGGAGAAACACACAGATTACTGGGCACACCACACCACAGGATCGTAGTTGTGAGAAAGGCAGCGTTTGCAAGTGAGAGGGAAGCATGGAAATGATTGTGCCAAATCATAATAAAGGCTTGGTATGAATGTGGAGAGTGTGTCGTGTGGGCAAAAAGACAACAGGACTTCGTCCAGCTGGAGGTCTCCTCAAGCCCGGACGTGGTCAATCCAGGGGCCACCTGACAGGTCAGGCCCAGTCATTCAGGTATTAATTATAGTGTATTTGTGTGATACATGAGTCAGCCCAGTCGCTCAGGTTTTGTTTGTCATCTCCAGGGTCCTCTTCTATGGGAAGTGACTATGTCTTCTAAGGGACATTATCACCAGTGCTTCTAGGCTAACGCCAATATGTCCGACGAGGCCAACTCAGGGTTTGGTGCGTTTAACTCTGAGACAGAGGCAAGGTCCAGGTCGTGAGGCAAGGACATTTTGCATGACTGGTGCATTGCCGGTTTTTTTCAACAACATACGCCTGAGAGCAGTTGTTGTCTGGAGGGAGCATAAGAGTGATTTTCTGGCATACCCATTTTATACCAGACATTAAAAGGCACCCATCCATTATCCCTCCACGAACACCTCACCGTATCTGCAACCGTAAGACTTTTCATAGGTCAGTGAAGACCTGGTGCCGAATTAATTCAGATGGCAATGAACAGAAGTCCTCAACACACAAGTCGCTTGGATTCTACAAAAGCCTGTTGAATCTACAACCAGTTGTTGGAGAAGGAAGGAGATTCTGACATCTTTGGTGAGATATGTCTGGACAGATCAGACAGTATCTGAAGCTGGATCTGTGACTGTGGTGACTGGAGGCTCTGTGTCAAAACTTTACCAGTGTAGTGTCTGTGTAGAACTATCTGTTTATCTGCCTTAATGTGTTCCTGTGCTGTTCTTGATTAGGTTAATAAAATTACTTCCAAGTTGTTTTGACGACTGCCATGTTATTTATGCGTCAGCCAGAAGAACACTGCAGGAAATAGGTCCCTAGGTCGAAAGGAAGCGTGACAGTGAGTCCAGGGAAAACGGAGGAGGGTTGGCAAGTAAAGACCTATCCCTGCCAGGGCTATAGAAGATTAATGAAACAATGTGACCGGGCTATTTGGGACCCTCCACTTAGCTTGTTACACCAAGCACAATGCCATATCCCAAGCCGAAAGGTTCTGCAGAAACCGGCGGAAAACCCGGAAGGAACGGTACCAGCCTGTGACTCATTTCATCCTTGTATCCAGCGATTGAAAGCCTTACTTGAGAAACCAGAGGACTTCATCAACACCACAACTGATGTATTTGGGAAGGAGATGAAGGATGTGCAGCCAGAATTACAATGCTTGGAGGTGGCCACTAAGGATGAGTTCGTGGAGGCCGTGAGAACATTAACAAACTTTTATCAACACTCTTAACGGGCAGTTAGGTGATAGTGCAGATGAGTCTGGTGTATCATCTCAGATGACTGAAGCGATAGCTTCAGCTCCCGTGCATAATATGCATGCTGAGCGTGTTCTAGGCATGATGGATGCCTTAATGCGGAGAGCTCCAATTGCTAGTCTTGGCTTCCTTGCGGCCAAAGTGAGGGCTCGCAAAAATGACACTTTGCAGTGGCTAAGGTCTTTCTCAGAAGATGAGCAAGAGGAACTAGTTAAGTTTGCTATGCAGCAAGAACCAATGGTTAGCCGGAGAATGTTAGCAAGAACCAATGGTTAGCCGGAGAATGTTAGAGAGAAAGAAAGTTATGTACATAAGAAATATGAACACGATAGGAGAGTCACTTTCGAAAAGGAGCTGAAGACTGAAGCTGACAGTCAGGGATTAAATCCATAATTAACAGATTTAGATATGTTTAGCCAGTTAAATGTTGAGACCAAACAGAGACTGAAGGACTTTACTGTTGATAACAATGCTTTATCTACTTTGTTGTTGCGTCATGTGTGGCAGCTTGAAGGAGAGAACTTGTCTATCCTGGAGATGATCAAGGATGTAAATACCCATGAGTTGAGAGGTAAGGGTAAGGTAACAACAGAAATCGATCTATGGTGCTGGAAGGAGGCTGAAATGACTCCTTCAGTATGTACATGATTGACTCCTTCAGTATGGACATGATTGAGTTCTTAGTAGATTTCGCTGTACTTGATTTATCATTTCTGCTAGCCCTATTGCCGATCATCTTGATTACTTATGTTTGGCATGATCTGTAAATAGTATTTGGTTAGCATTTAGATTATGTTTGGTTCTTAATAACTAATGTGACCAAATGTCTCCACAGCAGGGGACAGACACCCGGGAGTCATGAACCAGACAGGACCGCCCCTAGAAAGTATTACAGAAATTAATGGTCCGAATACTTGGGGAAGGGGGTTAACCTTCTGATCATCAGAAGCCCCCTGTCGTGTTTGCTCCGCGTCAGAGTTTTTACTACTTGTTGTGCATAGTTCACATGGCATGTCCGGAAAGATGGACTGCTGCTGCGGCTAACCTGCACAGCACAATAGTGCTGGGTGGGCTGTACTGGTCAGACGCAGGAGTAAAAAGCAAACATTGGCCCCAATAGTGGGCTCCGCCGTTGGGGTCGACAGTGGTACGGGGCGATTACCCGTAACGCTGTATAAACCCTTATCACAAACAAATATGAAAGCACAACATAACAAAAAACACCCCAGAATCCTGCAAGAGCGGGGGCGAAAGAAGGATTCATTGGCAACTACATGGAGATGACACGATCCGTCCAATCGACCATGAGTATAGAACAACGGATGTTGGGCTATGCATGCACGTGTGGTAGAAGCTTTCCGACCTTCCATGGAATGAGAGTTCACGCTGGGAAGAAGAAGTGTGAGAGAGTGCCACAAGAGGCACGGCAACGCAGTCCTGAAAGGGACGATGAGGCGGAGGAGGATGTCAAACGGGTCGAACCCCACAGTGCTCAGAGTTCTTCTGCTGACAATACTCAAGCCGCTGTCACCTGTGACACTCCCGATGAACCTTCAGAAAGTCCCAGGGTGAAGATCAAGTTCACTAGTGCCACCAGGAAGGAAGAGTGGGCACTATTAGACGATACGTTATCCCGCGCTTTAGAAGAACTCAAGCACGAATCCTTTGAGGAGCAGGTGACAAAGTTCGGAGAGATTATCTACTGCCACTCGCTGATTCAGTTTGGTTGCAGCAGCGAGGGGAAGGTAGCAGCTCTGCCGCAGAAGTACCAGGCAGCAGAGACTGATGGAGGCAGTAAGGCAAGAGAAGTACACGGCTCGAAAACGGTGGAAACGGGCAGAAGAACATGAGAAAGAGGGCTTGCGTCTGGTGTGGCAACACCTGAAAGCCAAGCACAATGCCATATCCCAAGTCGAAAGGTTCTGCAGAAACCGGCGGAAAACCCGGAAGGAACGGTACCAGCCTGTGACTCATTTCATCCTTGTATCCAGCGATTGAAAGCCTTACTTGAGAAACCAGAGGACTTCATCAACACCACAACTGATGTATTTGGGAAGGAGATGAAGGATGTGCAGCCAGAATTACAATGCTTGGAGGTGGCCACTAAGATTGAGTTCGTGGAGACCGTTAACAGAAACTTTTATCAACACTCTTAACAGGCAGTTAGGTGATAGTGCAGATGAGTCTGGTGTATCATCTCAGATGACTGAAGCGACAGCTTCAGCTCCCATGCATAATATGCATGCTGAGCGTGTTCTAGGCATGATGGATGCCTTAATGCGGAGAGCTCCGATTGCTAGTCTTGGCTTCCTTGCGGCCAAAGTGAGGGCTCGCAAAAATAACACTTTGCAGTGGCTAAGGTCTTTCTCAGAAGATGAGCAAGAGGAACTAGTTAAGTTTGCTATGCAGCAAGAACCAATGGTTAGCCGGAGAATGTTAGAGAGAAAGAAAGTTATGTACATAAGAAATATGAACACGATAGGAGTCACTTTCGAAAAGGAGCTGAAGACTGAAGCTGACAGTCAGGGATTAAATCCATCATTAACAGATTTAGATATGTTTAGCCAGTTAAATGTTGAGACCAAACAGAGACTGAAGGACTTTATTGTTGATAACAATGCTTTATCTACTTTGTTGTTGCGTCATGTGTGGCAGCTTGAAGGAGAGAATTGTCTATCTGGAGATGATCAAGGATGTAAATACCCATGAGTTGAGAGGTAAGGGTAAGGTAACAACAGAAATCGACCTATGGTGCTGGAAGGAGGCTGAAATGACTCCTTCAGTATGTACATGATTGACTCCTTCAGTATGGACATGATTGAGTTCTTAGTAGATTTCGCTGTACTTGATTTATCATTTCTGTAGCCCTATTGCCGATCATCTTGATTACTTATGTTTGGCATGATCTGTAAATAGTATTTGGTTAGCATTTAGATTATGTTTGGTTCTTAATAACTAATGTGACCAAATGTCTCCACAGCAGGGGACAGACACCCGGGAGTCATGACCCAGACAGGACCGCCCCTAGAAAGTATTAAGAAATTAATGGTCCGAAATACTTGGGGAAGGGGGTTAACTTCTGATCATCAGAAGCCCCCTGTCGTGTTTGCTCCGCGTCAGAGTTTTTACTACTTGTTGTGCATAGTTCACATGGCATGTCCGGAAAGATGGACTGCTGCTGCGGCTAACCTGCACAGCACAATAGTGCTGGGTGGGCTGTACTGGTCAGACGCAGGAGTAAAAAGCAAACATTGGCCCCAATAGTGGGCTCCGCCGTTGGGGTCGACAGTGGTACGGGGCGATTACCCGTAACGCTGTATAAACCCTTATCACAAACAAATATGAAAGCACAACATAACAAAAAACACCCCAGAATCCTGCAAGAGCGGGGGCGAAAGAAGGATTCATTGGCAACTACATGGAGATGACACTGATCCAGTCCAATCGACCATGAGTATAGAACGGATGTTGGGCTATGCATGCACGTGTGGTAGAAGCTTTCCGACCTTCCATGGAATGAGAGTTCACGCTGGGAAGAAGAAAGTGTGAGAGAGTGCCACAAGAGGCACGGCAACGCAGTCCTGAAAGGGACGATGAGGCGGAGGAGGATGTCAAACGGGTCGAACCCCACAGTGCTCAGAGTTCTTCTGCTGACAATACTCAAGCCGCTGTCACCTGTGACACTCCCGATGAACCTTCAGAAAGTCCCAGGGTGAAGATCAAGTTCACTAGTGCCACCAGGAAGGAAGAGTGGGCACTATTAGACGATACGTTATCCCGCGCTTTAGAAGAACTCAAGCACGAATCCTTTGAGGAGCAGGTGACAAAGTTCGGAGAGATTATCTACCGCCACTCGCTGATTCAGTTTGGTTGCAGCAGCGAGGGGAAGGTAGCAGCTCTGCCGCAGAAGTCCAGGCAGCAGAGACTGATGGAGGCAGTAAGGCAAGAGAAGTACACGGCTCGAAAACGGTGGAAACGGGCAGAAGAACATGAGAAAGAGGGCTTGCGTCTGGTGTGGCAACACCTGAAAGCCAAGCACAATGCCATATCCCAAGTCGAAAGGTTCTGCAGAAACCGGCAGAAAACCCGGAAGGAACGGTACCAGCCTGTGACTCATTTCATCCTTGTATCCAGCGATTGAAAGCCTTACTTGAGAAACCAGAGGACTTCATCAACACCACAACTGATGTATTTGGGAAGGAGATGAAGGATGTGCAGCCAGAATTACAATGCTTGGAGATGGCCACTAAGATTGAGTTCGTGGAGACCGTTAACAGAAACTTTTATCAACACTCTTAACGGGCAGTTAGGTGATAGTGCAGATGAGTCTGGTGTATCATCTCAGATGACTGAAGCGACAGCTTCAGCTCCCATGCATAATATGCATGCTGAGCGTGTTCTAGGCATGATGGATGCCTTAATGCGGAGAGCTCCGATTGCTAGTCTTGGCTTCCTTGCGGCCAAAGTGAGGGCTCGCAAAAATAACACTTTGCAGTGGCTAAGGTCTTTCTCAGAAGATGAGCAAGAGGAACTAGTTAAGTTTGCTATGCAGCAAGAACCAATGGTTAGCCGGAGAATGTTAGAGAGAAAGAAAGTTATGTACATAAGAAATATGAACACGATAGGAGTCACTTTCGAAAAGGAGCTGAAGACTGAAGCTGACAGTCAGGGATTAAATCCATCATTAACAGATTTAGATATGTTTAGCCAGTTAAATGTTGAGACCAAACAGAGACTGAAGGACTTTATTGTTGATAACAATGCTTTATCTACTTTGTTGTTGCGTCATGTGTGGCAGCTTGAAGGAGAGAATTGTCTATCTGGAGATGATCAAGGATGTAAATACCCATGAGTTGAGAGGTAAGGGTAAGGTAACAACAGAAATCGACCTATGGTGCTGGAAGGAGGCTGAAATGACTCCTTCAGTATGTACATGATTGACTCCTTCAGTATGGACATGATTGAGTTCTTAGTAGATTTCGCTGTACTTGATTTATCATTTCTGTAGCCCTATTGCCGATCATCTTGATTACTTATGTTTGGCATGATCTGTAAATAGTATTTGGTTAGCATTTAGATTATGTTTGGTTCTTAATAACTAATGTGACCAAATGTCTCCACAGCAGGGGACAGACACCCGGGAGTCATGACCCAGACAGGACCGCCCCTAGAAAGTATTAAGAAATTAATGGTCCGAAACACTTGGGGAAGGGGGTTAACTTCTGATCATCAGAAGCCCCCTGTCGTGTTTGCTCCGCGTCAGAGTTTTTACTACTTGTTGTGCATAGTTCACATGGCATGTCCGGAAAGATGGACTGCTGCTGCGGCTAACCTGCACAGCACAATAGTGCTGGGTGGGCTGTACTGGTCAGACGCAGGAGTAAAAAGCAAACATTGGCCCCAATAGTGGGCTCCGCCGTTGGGGTCGACAGTGGTACGGGGCGATTACCCGTAACGCTGTATAAACCCTTATCACAAACAAATATGAAAGCACAACATAACAAAAAACACCCCAGAATCCTGCAAGAGCGGGGGCGAAAGAAGGATTCATTGGCAACTACATGGAGATGACATGATCCATCCAATCGACCATGAGTATAGAACGGATGTTGGGCTATGCATGCACGTGTGGTAGAAGCTTTCCGACCTTCCATGGAATGAGAGTTCACGCTGGGAAGAAGAAGTGTGAGAGAGTGCCACAAGAGGCACGGCAACGCAGTCCTGAAAGGGACGATGAGGCGGAGGAGGATGTCAAACGGGTCGAACCCCACAGTGCTCAGAGTTCTTCTGCTGACAATACTCAAGCCGCTGTCACCTGTGACACTCCCGATGAACCTTCAGAAAGTCCCAGGGTGAAGATCAAGTTCACTAGTGCCACCAGGAAGGAAGAGTGGGCACTATTAGACGATGCGTTATCCCGCGCTTTAGAAGAACTCAAGCACGAATCCTTTGAGGAGCAGGTGACAAAGTTCGGAGAGATTATCTACCGCCACTCGCTGATTCAGTTTGGTTGCAGCATCGAGGGGAAGGTAGCAGCTCTGCCGCAGAAGTCCAGGCAGCAGAGACTGATGGAGGCAGTAAGGCAAGAGAAGTACACGGCTCGAAAACGGTGGAAACGGGCAGAAGAACATGAGAAAGAGGGCTTGCATCAGGTGTGTCAACACCTGAAAGCCAAGCACAATGCCATATCCCAAGCCGAAAGGTTCTGCAGAAACCGGCGGAAAACCCAGGAAGGAACGGTACCAGCCTGTGACTCATTTCATCCTTGTATCCAGCGATTGAAAGCCTTACTTGAGAAACCAGAGGACTTCATCAACACCACAACTGATGTATTTGGGAAGGAGATGAAGGATGTGCAGCCAGAATTACAATGCTTGGAGGTGGCCACTAAGATTGAGTTCGTGGAGACCGTTAACAGAAACTTTTATCAACACTCTTAACGGGCAGTTAGGTGATAGTGCAGATGAGTCTGGTGTATCATCTCAGATGACTGAAGCGACAGCTTCAGCTCCCATGCATAATATGCATGCTGAGCGTGTTCTAGGCATGATGGATGCCTTAATGCGGAGAGCTCCGATTGCTAGTCTTGGCTTCCTTGCGGCCAAAGTGAGGGCTCGCAAAAATAACACTTTGCAGTGGCTAAGGTCTTTCTCAGAAGATGAGCAAGAGGAACTAGTTAAGTTTGCTATGCAGCAAGAACCAATGGTTAGCCGGAGAATGTTAGAGAGAAAGAAAGTTATGTACATAAGAAATATGAACACGATAGGAGTCACTTTCGAAAAGGAGCTGAAGACTGAAGCTGACAGTCAGGGATTAAATCCATCATTAACAGATTTAGATATGTTTAGCCAGTTAAATGTTGAGACCAAACAGAGACTGAAGGACTTTATTGTTGATAACAATGCTTTATCTACTTTGTTGTTGCGTCATGTGTGGCAGCTTGAAGGAGAGAATTGTCTATCTGGAGATGATCAAGGATGTAAATACCCATGAGTTGAGAGGTAAGGGTAAGGTAACAACAGAAATCGACCTATGGTGCTGGAAGGAGGCTGAAATGACTCCTTCAGTATGTACATGATTGACTCCTTCAGTATGGACATGATTGAGTTCTTAGTAGATTTCGCTGTACTTGATTTATCATTTCTGTAGCCCTATTGCCGATCATCTTGATTACTTATGTTTGGCATGATCTGTAAATAGTATTTGGTTAGCATTTAGATTATGTTTGGTTCTTAATAACTAATGTGACCAAATGTCTCCACAGCAGGGGACAGACACCCGGGAGTCATGACCCAGACAGGACCGCCCCTAGAAAGTATTAAGAAATTAATGGTCCGAAATACTTGGGGAAGGGGGTTAACTTCTGATCATCAGAAGCCCCCTGTCGTGTTTGCTCCGCGTCAGAGTTTTTACTACTTGTTGTGCATAGTTCACATGGCATGTCCGGAAAGATGGACTGCTGCTGCGGCTAACCTGCACAGCACAATAGTGCTGGGTGGGCTGTACTGGTCAGACGCAGGAGTAAAAAGCAAACATTGGCCCCAATAGTGGGCTCCGCCGTTGGGGTCGACAGTGGTACGGGGCGATTACCCGTAACGCTGTATAAACCCTTATCACAAACAAATATGAAAGCACAACATAACAAAAAACACCCCAGAATCCTGCAAGAGCGGGGGCGAAAGAAGGATTCATTGGCAACTACATGGAGATGACACGATCCGTCCAATCGACCATGAGTATAGAACAACGGATGTTGGGCTATGCATGCACGTGTGGTAGAAGCTTTCCGACCTTCCATGGAATGAGAGTTCACGCTGGGA
Source organism: Cepaea nemoralis (assembly GCA_014155875.1). Classification (NCBI taxonomy): domain Eukaryota; kingdom Metazoa; phylum Mollusca; class Gastropoda; order Stylommatophora; family Helicidae; genus Cepaea; species Cepaea nemoralis. Next base: position 28,768 of record JACEFZ010013283.1, read on the forward strand.
AGAAGAAGTGTGAGAGAGTGCCACAAGAGGCACGGCAACGCAGTCCTGAAAGGGACGATGAGGCGGAGGAGGATGTCAAACGGGTCGAACCCACAGTGCTCAGAGTTCTTCTGCTGACAATACTCAAGCCGCTGTCACCTGTGACACTCCCGATGAACCTTCAGAAAGTCCCAGGGTGAAGATCAAGTTCACTAGTGCCACCAGGAAGGAAGAGTGGGCACTATTAGACGATACGTTATCCCGCGCTTTAGAAGAACTCAAGCACGAATCCTTTGAGGAGCAGGTGACAAAGTTCGGAGAGATTATCTACCGCCACTCGCTGATTCAGTTTGGTTGCAGCATCGAAGGGAAGGTAGCAGCTCTGCCGCAGAAGTCCAGGCAGCAGAGACTGATGGAGGCAGTAAGGCAAGAGAAGTACACGGCTCGAAAACGGTGGAAACGGGCAGAAGAACATGAGAAAGAGGGCTTGCGCCAGGTGTGGCAACACCTGAAAGCCAAGCACAATGCCATATCCCAAGCCGAAAGGTTCTGCAGAAACCGGCGGAAAACCCGGAAGGAACGGTACCAGCCTGTGACTCATTTCATCCTTGTATCCAGCGATTGAAAGCCTTACTTGAGAAACCAGAGGACTTCATCAACACCACAACTGATGTATTTGGGAAGGAGATGAAGGATGTGCAGCCAGAATTACAATGCTTGGAGGTGGCCACTAAGGATGAGTTCGTGGAGACCGTGAGAACGTTAACAGAAACTTTTATCAACACTCTTAACGGGCAGTTAGGTGATAGTGCAGATGAGTCTGGTGTATCATCTCAGATGACTGAAGCGACAGCTTCAGCTCCCATGCATAATATGCATGCTGAGCGTGTTCTAGGCATGATGGATGCCTTAATGCGGAGAGCTCCGATTGCTAGTCTTGGCTTCCTTGCGGCCAAAGTGAGGGCTCGCAAAAATGACACTTTGCAGTGGCTAAGGTCTTTCTCAGAAGATGAGCAAGAGGAACTAGTTAAGTTTGCTATGCAGCAAGAACCAATGGTTAGCCGGAGAATGTTAGAGAGAAAGAAAGTTATGTACATAGAAATATGAACACGATAGGAGTCACTTTCGAAAAGGAGCTGAAGACTGAAGCTGACAGTCAGGGATTAAATCCATCATTAACAGATTTAGATATGTTTAGCCAGTTAAATGTTGAGACCAAACAGAGACTGAAGGACTTTATTGTTGATAACAATGCTTTATCTACTTTGTTGTTGCGTCATGTGTGGCAGCTTGAAGGAGAGAATTGTCTATCTGGAGATGATCAAGGATGTAAATACCCATGAGTTGAGAGGTAAGGGTAAGGTAACAACAGAAATCGACCTATGGTGCTGGAAGGAGGCTGAAATGACTCCTTCAGTATGTACATGATTGACTCCTTCAGTATGGACATGATTGAGTTCTTAGTAGATTTCGCTGTACTTGATTTATCATTTCTGTAGCCCTATTGCCGATCATCTTGATTACTTATGTTTGGCATGATCTGTAAATAGTATTTGGTTAGCATTTAGATTATGTTTGGTTCTTAATAACTAATGTGACCTAATGTCTCCACAGCAGGGGACAGACACCCGGGAGTCATGACCCAGACAGGACCGCCCCTAGAAAGTATTAAGAAATTAATGGTCCGAAATAATTGGGAAAGAGTGGAATGAGTCTCAAAACTAGTGTGGTTAGAAGCTGGCAACTGCAGAACCAAACAACCTCTCAACCAAGACCACAAACTGTCAACGTCTCGTGCCAGCTCTTTAGCCTTTCCTCCGAGCGTGAAAGGTGAGTCCGAGCGCAGTCTAACTGTATAAATGTCGGCCAAGTCTTACCTCCATAGTGATGATCGAAAGCCGCACTCAGTCAACTGCAAAGACCAACCGCATGGTTTGAGCAGGAGAAAGAGGACAAAGTCTCGATAAGCACCGACTTTCTCGGTGAGTAGTGGGCCTGCAGTCAGTAAGCTGGTATAGCTTTTCGGCCAGTCCCGCTGGCGTAGCTTGAAAGCTCGTCGGTAGGCGTCCAGTGGTTTTGCATGTATCACCTTGTACCGGGAGGGCAAGCTTTAGCAATGCTACTCTTGGCCTGTGTGTGCATGAATAGTCAGTGTGTCCGATAGATATCTGGTTGATCCTGCCAGGAGTCATATGCTGATTTGAACGTAAAGGAAGAGCCGGCTTCCTAATTGAGTGCGGCACCGTGAACAGGATATGGAGAACAGTGACAAATGGAGGTGGACGAGGCCGTGGCGGAGGATGAGGCTGAATTCCCATGACCACATGTGCTTAGGGGCGAGTACAGGCTGCACTGACTTTCCCCATTGAAAGAGGAAAAGCCGGAGAGTGGACAAGGTAACAGTGAAGGGAAAGCATAACATCTAAACATCAGGGATAACTAATGTGACCAAACGTCTCCACGGCAGGGGATAGACGCCCGGAGGGTCATGACCAGGCGGGATCACCCCTAGAAAGTATTCAGAAATTAATGAACCGAAATACTTGGGGAAGGGGGTTTTCTGATGATCAGAAGCCCCCTGCCGTATTTGCTCCGCATCAGAGTTTTTACTACATGGTAGAGACAATCACTGCAACTACTTTTTATACATACCACATAAATGAGCACCCGATAGGGTGCTGCTTAAACATACCTGACCACAAGACACAATCACGGTATCAACATTTTACAACACACATCTAACTACACCCTACACTGACAATTTTTGTTTCTTTAGATGTCTGGCGGTATCTAATGGATCACCTGTAACAGATCTTAGGAAACCTACATATAGCTTAGCTAACCAATGGCAGAAATATCAAAAGTTAGAATCATTAGACAGCTTCCCCGGGGTTAGGCTTATCGACCTGCAGGCTATAGAAAATTGTTTTGGGGTAAATGTAGACGTTTTTGAATTCAATGAGACCCAGGCCCTGGTCCCCAAACTTCGTAGTAGTGGGAAACATTCTAAACTTTTGCGAGTATTACTGTATAAGGACCATTTTATGTACATCAATGATTTTGATAGAGTAGCCATTCGGGTGTAGTGAGTGTGGGATATTGTGGAGTGGGTTCTGGGAGATGGATAGACATACTCAAACCTATAACAGGGGGACAAATGTGAACAGTGATAAAGGAGGTGTCTATTCCATGACAGAGACTGTATGGTAGACCATCAGCTCATTGGGGGTCCAAGTGAAAACTAATTATACCTACTCCTTCAGAGCGGCATATGACTATGGGGCTTATTTCCAAACTAGCAATTTACCATGGGAAACCAGGTTCACCAAATTTTTAGGTAAGCATGTCCCCTTCAGTTGGTCGATAGCCTCTAATATCCAAGGGTTCGAGGACCCCGTCTGCCACATCACAGCGGGTAATCCTCAGGACTTGGTGAGGAAGATGGTTGACCATCTTGATGAATTATCTGACTCAAATCACTGATGCAGTGTATGCCGAATTACGGAAAAAGTTCGATTGGGTGTATACAGCCTTAGAGGGGCTAAATGAACACACGCTAGTGGATAAGTTAGATGAATACCTGAAGGAAATGCCGGTCCTAGGGCTCAACTCAGGGGGGTATGATATAAATCTAGTTAAACCTTATCTGATAAGAGTCCTTCATCTCTGCCACTGATACCTTGATAGACCATAGACCAAAAACAATGGTTTGGACATGCATCCAATCAGCAGAAGCAAAAAGTAACAATGAGAAAACCAACCCAGAACCAATAGAAGTAGCTGAAAGAAATGAAACCGCGGAGAAAGGCCCACAACTTAAAATAACTCAAATCGGGGGACAACAAATGTCATTAACCCTTTACAGGGGAGACGCTTGTCCGTTTTTTAGCACTGAATGGGCAAGATTTTTTCAGGTTCGGTAAAATTTCGGGTCGCGTTAGTAAAAACATCACAAATAAGGTGTTAGTCAACCGATTTTAGTTACACAATGAAGGGAAAAGCATGCAGAATATGTTAATCACATGATTGTTGTCTGTAATCCATATATTCATTCATTCAGTAGCATGTCCCTTGCAGAACCTCGCTCCCATAACAACCTTCCGGAAAACTTCTCGATCACAAGCAAGATGTCCCGCGTCTGATACACCCATCTGGAGATCATCCGCCACATCCTGCACCCATCTTGGGGTATATGCCAACCACGGACATTCGAAGGGTGATGGACAGAATCAAAGCAGAAAACGAAAACATAGAAATAAATCACATGTAGAGAATCATCACTGGGGTGACCCGACTTCAATAATCAAGGTCAAGGTAGCCGGCACAGCGATGCCAAACCAGATAATATATCTAGGAAAGAACAAACACATTGAACATTATGTACCCCCGGTCACACAGTGCTCCAAATGTCAGGGGCTAGGACACACAGCATCCTATTGTAGGGAAAAGAAACCAGTATGCAGATATTGCAGCAAAGATCACTGGATTAGGGAATGCCCAGTCGCCAAAAAAGACAAAAATTATGAAGATGCAAACCCAGCCAGGCAGTGCGCGAACTGCCACGGTAACCATAGTGCAAGATATAAGGGCTGTCCCAAGTTCAAAATAACAGAGTCAGCGTGGAGGGAGTCCAGACTTACCCAAACCCCCATGAGAGTTGCTAGGTGGAGACAAGAAAAGGAGGGAAAGAGTACAGATACAATGTCAGAAGTGCGAATTCTGAGAAGCGAGGTGACCAACATAAGAACAAGCTGGCTGATAAAAAAGAAGAAAAAGATTGACAACAAAACAACCAAACAGAGAAAGAGGACAGCGCTCTGAAACAAGTGCTAAAACGCATGGAGGCGGAGGCGGAAAAAACAAGCGAACCATCAAAAAAGAACTCGAAGTTGACATAAACCGCTCAAGAAAAATGGCTAACGAACTAGAGGCCACAAAGGCAGAGCTGAAAACCCAGATAAAAGACAACCTCTCAATCAAAGAAAAACTAAAAAAAACTAACTCAGAACATGACCAAAACCAATGAAAGACTACACGCCAACGTATCGAACACAGAACGGGTGTTGGTTGACATAAAAAACATCAAGCATGACCAATCAGAAGGTAAAACAAGGAAACAACCTAGACCTTAAAAAACTGAAAAGAGACACCGAATCAGAACTGAAAAAAACTAAATGCAGCGGTCAAGAATCGCATGACAAAAGATCAGTTAGTCGACATAATACACAAATTATGCACCAGAGCGAAAGACGGGCGAATATCACGTGAGGAATACCCAGAAATAGTAGCAGAAGCCTTAGATGGTACAAGCTAGGAAGATAGCGAAACATCGGAGAACTGAAAAGAACAGCCAACCAAACCGCTAACATAACAACAAATACCATGGCAGGAGACAATATTAGACTGGTACAATGGAACTGCAGAGGCGTGAAAGCAAACCTCCCCAGCACAATGGAACAGCTGGGGAAAGAAAACAGCATCTACGCCCTACAGGAAACATTCCTCAAACCTAAAGACAGATACAGCCACAATGGATTTAACATCCTCAGAAACGACAGAACGGAAACAGCAGGGGGCGGGGTGGCCCTACTCGTCCAGGATAAATTACAAATAATAAGCGCGACGTTTAGAACAGCCAACTTTGAGGGCATAACGGTAGAAATAGCAAGCAAACCAAACAACCTAAACATCAACATCTACTGCCCAAAAGGAATAACTGAAAAAGAAGACCTATCAGAGATAGAGAAAAGAATCAAAACCACAACAATAATAGTCGGCAACTTTAACTGCCATCACCAAATGTGGGGTGGGACAACAAGCAACAAAGCGGGAACTAAACTGGTTGAATTTATAGAAGACAACCAGCTGACGGTACTTAATGACGGGTCGATAACACGAATAGACCCAAACCCAAGACGACAGGACACAGCTATCGACTTTTAAGAATAGTTACACCAGGATCTCATAAGGAGCAACTGGGAGGTAAAAGAGGATACCAACAGCGACCACTTACCGATTATCACTGACATAAACACGAGAGCACAGAAGAGCCAGGAAAGTAATAAACCGACATTCAACTTTAAAAGCGCGAGATGGGATAAATTTAGAGAAGAACTAGAAGGGATGGAGATAGACCAGGCAAAAGGGGAACCAACAGCAGAGGCATGATTTCTGAACTGGATCAGTTCATGGATCAACATTCATTTATTAAACGTTACAATACACATCAGGCAAAGACCTGACCAAAGGCTGCCATTTTCCATACCAACACAATATGTAACACGTGAATAGCGATCATATTGCCAACGTTTCAATGCCCATTTTAAAAAATGCCATTACTTTAATGAAGATGATGAAGAATTCTTAAACCACATTCCAAATACTGCTCAAATTAAAGGCAAAACTAGAAATTGATGGTGCTACATCTCATTTAATTTTGCTCGTTGTTCATTCAGGTCACGTCATTGTGAGGTTGAGGTTGCCAGACCTGTGTTATGTGAGGTCAGTCAAGCTCAGCAGTGGTCAACGTGAGTATAATACAAGTTAAAATAACAAACTCCTAGCAGAAATATGCCAGATCTAAGAATGGATAAACAAAGTATCAGTCAACCCAAAAACAATGGCACAAAAATCCAGTGGCTTTGTGGAACGAAAGTGTACAGTGACTCAACAGAATAGGAAAAGAGCCCTGCAGAAGTACAGATAGGCAAGGACAGACGAGAACTACTGAGAATAAAAGTAGTCGAGAAATGTAGCAAACAGAGTAATAAAGCAGACCAAGGAAACAGAGTGGAGAAGATGCCAAAAACTCAGTACAGATACACTGACCACCAAAGTGTAAAAACAAAAGTAATACAAGGGAATAATAAGATAAGCGAAATCCCCACTATCAGAAACCCAACACTAGCAAGTTACAAACCAAGACAAAGCTATTGTCAACGTGTTTGGGGATTACTTTTATAAAGTTCGCTCTAACAGCAGATGAGAACGAAAGGCAATGAAGGCATAGTATGATACAAGAGATAAAGGACACGACACACGAAGACACTGAACAGCACTATATGAACACAGACATCACGACAAGGTGATGCCAGGACTAAAAGAATTGGAAACCCCTGCTGCAACCGACAATGCTGAACACCACCATCCTTAAAATGCTTCCAAAGAAAACCATTGAATCAATCACCAAACTGAATAATGTAATATGGCATACTGGAAATATTCCTAAACGGTGGAAAACAGTCATGTGATACCAGTTCTGAAACAAATCAAAGACCCAATGAGGGTGGACTCATACCGACTCATCTCTCTGACATCTCACCTTGGCAAAATCATGGAGGCTAATTAACAAACAAGTAACATTCACCTGAAGAACAGACTGACAGTAACACACAATCTGGGTTTAGAGCCAATTGGTGCACAATGGATCAGATAAATTAGAGAATCATGTCAAGAAGGGATTAAAAAGGGGGAGGGGTTGGGGGGAATGATGGCTGTGTTCTTAGATCTAGCACAAGCATACGATCAATGTTGGAGAGAAGCTGCATTACTTTTTGGCACACATCTGAAGACAATTGCAATGGTCAGACGACTTTTGGAATTAGGAGCTTATGTGAATGGTGGGCCATCAGTTTTCCCAGTGTGAGGCAGTTAGAGCTGGCAGTTCTCTGATTAAGTTGCTCTGTCAGCATGGTGCTGATTTTAATATGACAGGTGCAATGTTAGACACCCCCTGTAATTATGGCAGCAGGAGCAGGTCATTATGATCTCATGGTGAAATTTGGAGCCATTAATCTTGATAGTTATTAATCCACCCCAGTCTGTGACACTCTTGGCCCAGACTGACAATGTTCTTACAGCTGTATGCGTTGTATAGTATCCAATTACGGGTATCAACTGTCGGACTTCACGTCACAGATTACAGGGCTAGAAAAACGCTGGCGCTATGTGTTGAGCTAATTGGAGGATCTCAGTGGAGATGGGAAGACAAGGCACCATGTGACTTCAGAAAACAAAATAGGCACCAACAAAGTGTAGGATATAGGCAAGGGACTGAGGCGGTCCGGGCGATTAACAGTTTGACATTAGTGACGGCGGGTGCCCATACCCTCATGTCATACAGAACAAGAGGTGAAGAGAAGTCACAAGCGACTCTGTTCTGGTAGATACACACACCGAACGGTAAGAACTCAGACTTGCAGAATCACTAAGTATCAGGATGGTAGAACAGGAATTGGAAAACTCCTTGATAAAACTAATAATGGCAAGAGGCCTGAGAGACAGACCTGAAGCAAGCCACGTGTAAGATTGCTAAATAAAAAGATGTGTAGAGAGACGAGTGAGAAACTGCCAAAAGAGGAAGGTTGTACAATTACTCTAAAACGGGTATGGTGATCAAACCAAAACACCCATTTGCAGTCATGCAAGCATTCGCTGAATGATAGGAACTTGTGGAGCCATTTGGATTAACTGGGTATACTAGTTGACAGTATCTGAACAAGTGTTTGCTGCTTAAAGATTTATTCAAAATTATGAAATCGACAGAATTTCAGCAAGCTATAACTGCACCACTTCCTTTTGAGAAACTTTCTTCTACTCACTGGCTTGTCCGCGGAAAAGTAATGTTCAACATTCTAATGTATTGGGAAGAACTCAAGGCTTATTTTATTTCTGGTGAATTAGAAAATTATGACTCAAAATTTAAGTCACGACTTATAACGGAAATGCTTCTAGAGCAAAGAAGCTACCTTTATTTTCATTTTGCAACCCTATTGCGTAGGAAGTCAAAAGGCCTTTTTTTCTAGAAAAGTAAGGCAGATCCTCATGAATTACACGAAGAACTATTTTTGCATTATAAGAGTCTTAATAGTACAATTTACGATACCAATAATAAGAAAAAAAGATATTCCTAATGTTGATTTTGGCATCAAATTCCTGTCAGAGTGTGATAACTGTATTCAGAAAAGTTCTGATATGAAAATTAATTGACTAGATAATAAAAAAGAGGTCTTGGATCACAAAGAAAGATGCTTATCTATGCTAGAAGAAACACTTGATCAAGTTAGAAAGCGGTCACCTTCAGAAAGAAATATATTTAAAGATATAAGAAATTTTAGCCCTGGAATAATCTTAAACCAGGCTTCTAGACCACTATTTTTGCAATTGCCCTTTTGGCATTTGGCTGAAGAAAATCACACAATTAGTCAACTATTGAAACAATCACCAAACTGAATAATGTATTTTTTTTTTTTTTTTTTTTTTTTTTGCATATCCTTTACAGGACATCGCTGTCAACACCAGCATCTTTCAGCTGTATGTTGACTGTAATATGGCATACTGGAAATATTCCAAAATAGTGCAAAACAGTCACGTGATACCAGTTTGGAAACAAATCAAAGACCCAACAAGGGTGAACTCATACCGACCTATCTCTCTGACATCTTACCTTGGCAAAATCATGGAGGCTAATTAATAAACAAGTAACATTCCACCTGGAGAAGAACGGACGATACAGTAATACACAATCCGGATTTTTTTAAAGGGGGGAGGGGGGGGGGGGGTGTGATTTCTGTATTTTTAGATCTAGCTCAAGCATATGATCGGAGAGAAGCTGCATTATTTTTGGCGCGCATCTGGCGTAAAATTGCAATGGTCAGAGGACTTTTGGAATTAGGAGCTGATGTGAATGGTGGGCCATCAGTTTTCCCTCTGAGGCAATTAGAGCCGGCAGTTATCCTCTGGTTGAGTTGCTCTGTCAGCATGGTGCTGATTTTAATACGACAGGTGCACTTGGAGAAAAGTCACGAGCGAATCTGTTCTGGTACAAGGACGTTCTGTTCTGGACGTTCAGATAAATTGAAAACTTTCTACAAAACAGAAGCTTCTCTGTACGAATACAAAACGAGGAATCGAGCACATATGACAAGAAAATGGAATACCACAGGGATCAGTAATATCGCCAATGATATTTGCAATATTAGTAAATGACCTAGATGAAGAAAGACTGGACGGCAGAATAGGGATATCGCAAGTTTGCTGACGACTGTGCAATATGGAGAAGCGGAAGACACAAAAACCACGAAAGCCGGACTACAAATGCAAATAAATAGAATCGCTAGATGGATGGAAAAATTGGGATTCCAGATTAACACTGACAAAACCGTCAGTATATTTAACCGCGAAATGAAAATTTATCATACCAGTACGGAAACAAACAAACTCACCCTCCACCCTGTAAAGACAATTCCTTACTCTCAACTTCTGCATCTATGATGACTGTCAGGATGAGGATTTTCGCCATAGGGCCCACAAAAAATTTGCACTTCTTCGGATGTCAAGGCTATCCTGATCATGTCCTATCGTCAGCTTTCTTCCGCACTCTACCTATCAGCTGTGCAGAGACCGTCACCTCCACGTCTAAACACACACAACCTTCGACATATACTCTCTCCTACCTATCACCCGCATATTTCAGTTAAAAATATCCTCTTTCGACATTTGTCTATCCTTCAAGCTGATCCTAGCACAAGCTCATTTTCAGAGAAACCATTGGTGGCCTATAGGCGTGACCGGAACCTCAAAGATGTACACGTCCATAGTAGGGCAAAGAGATCTGCACCTCCAACATCCCCATTGGGTAATAAGGCTTGCCTAAGACCTCGTTGCAAGACTTGCCCATATGGTGTTACACACCCCAGTGGTGAGATTCCCTCAAAGCAGTTTTCACATCAAGTAAGAAATTTCGGATGTCAAGGCTATCCTGATCATGTCCTATCGTCAGCTTTCTCCCAAACGACGTCAAAGTCAGCATCGAAATTGCACAGCCGTGCACCACCATTGTAGTAAGGGATCAGTCCAACGATAGATACCAAAAACATGAAGGAAGACGACAAGAATGAAAACAAGAATGTGGAAGCGACACACTGTGAGAGGATAACTACAAAAAGAGGCGAAGCTACATCAGTTGTAAAGATGGTGATCACTGGCACAATGATGCCAGAACGAATAAAATATCTAGGGAACGACAGATACTTTGAGAAACATATACCACCGATCAAACAATGTTCGAAGTGCCAAAGGATAGGGCATACAGCATCATTTTGCAGGGAAAAAAAGCCCATCTGCAGATTCTGCAGTAAAAATCATTGGTACAGGGAATGTCAAGACGCCAAGAGAGACAGTAACTACAAAGAAATAAACCCGGCGAGACACTGTGCCAACTGTAAGGGAAACCACAGTGCACGATATAAGGGATGCCCAAAATTTAAAACGTCAGAAACAGCATGGAGAGAGGCTATACTTACTCAAACACCAATGAGAGTTGCCAGATGGCGTATAGAGAACGCAGACAAAGGAATTGATACAAATTCGGAAGTGAGAATACTGAGATCAGAAGTATCCAACATAAGGAATAAAATGGCCGAGAAACAAGTGGAGAAGGGCGGACCACAAGAAGACAAAGAAAGGAGTGAAAACAAGGAATTAAAACAAGCAATTGAGGACATGCATAAAAGTCTGGCAACCATAAGAAAAGAACTGGAAGCGGAAAGATTACACACAAGAAGAATGGCTAAAGAACTGGAGACCACCAAAACAGAATTGAAAACACAGAAAGAAGAAAACAACACAATCAAGAACAAGTTAAAAGAACTGTCCCAGAAGATGGACACAACCAAACGAGAACTAACTAACAACACAACAGACATAGATCGCATGAAAGAGCAACTAATAAACATCGATCTAGGACAAACCGAGATAATTAAAATGAAAATACCAGACATCAAAAAGTGGAAGAGAGAAACGGAAAAAGACAGATTTAATCAGAGAATCCATAGACTTACGACCGAGCAAAGACCAGATGACTGACATACTCCGGAATATATGCAAAAGAGCGATCAGACGGCCGGATATCAATGGAGGAACTCCCGAAATACTGGCAGAAACGATGAACGAGACAAGCGAGGAGGACAGCGAAAAATCTGAGTAGTAGAAAACAATAAACCCAAATAATATCACACCCACGACAGTATCATGGGAAAGGACCACATAAGAATAGTACAATGGAACTGCAGAGGCATGAAAACAAACTTCCCCGGCACCATAGGAACAACTGGGTAGGGAAAACAGCATTTATGCCATTCAAGGAAACAGTTCCTCAAACCCAAGGATAACTTTAACTGTAGGGGATTCAAGATGCTCAGGAACGACAGGACAGAAACTACGGGAGGAGGAGTGGCACTACTCATACAAGATAAATTACAGATTATATCACACGAGACATTCAGTAACAACTAACTTCGAAGGGATTGCAGGCAGAAATCGCGAGCCAGCCCCACAACCTGAACGTCATCAACATCTACTGCCCCAGAGGAAAATAGAAAATGAAGACCTCGTCAGAGATTAAAAACAGAATAAAAACATCAACGATAGTGGTTGGTGACTTCAACTGCCACCACCCAATGTGGGGGGGGGGGGGGGGAACAAGCAGCAACATGGCTGGGACTAAACTTATGACATTTATAGAAGATAACCAGCTGACGATATTGAACGATGGCTCCATGACACAAATAGACCCCAACCCAGAGAGGTACGACACAGCAGTTGACCTGACAATTGTAACACCTGACCTTATAAGAAGCCACTGGGACGTAAAGGAGGACTCCAACAGTGACCACCTCCCTATCATAACCGACATAAACAGGAGAGCACAGAAAAGCCAGGAAAGCAACAAACCGACTTTCACCTTCAAGAAAGCGAGATGGGAACAGTTCTGAGAAGAAATGGATGGGATGGTGCTAGAACAGACAGGAGAAGATATAGATAAATACACGGAACGAATCACCAACAGCATCCTCCGTGCAGCAGTACAACACATACCGAACATGCCAGCGCACCTGACAGACAGCACACAAAACACACGATCAACAGGAAAAAAGTGGAACACACAGCCAGCTGGATGGTGGACCCCTAACTGCACAGAAGCCCTGAAGGAAAGAAAGAAAACTCTCCAAAATTACAGAAGAATGAGGACAGCAGAGAATTATAAAGCGTACAAAGAATGCAGGAACGTAGCAAACAGAACAATCAAAAAAGCCAAAGAAACAGCATGGAACAAATACTGTCAAAAAATACTGTCACCAGACACACCGACAAAAGAAGTGTGGGAACAAATAAAGACCATAAAAAGAAACCAGACCAAGAGCAAAGTAGCAACAATAAAATTCCCAAAACTGGCAGTAACAGACAAAGAAAAAGCAGACGCATTCGGAGAATACTTTTATGAAGTCTGCTCAGACAAGGCGATGGGCGAGCAGGAGAGAGAGAGAAGTTCATAAGGGAATCAGCGGAAATACAACATGACGAATTAGAGGACTTCTACATGGACACGGACATAACAATCGACGAGGTTATATCTGCCATTAAAGAAAAAGAGGACACAGCAGCAGGAGCAGACATTCTAAACTACACAATACTCAAAAGGATACCAAGAAAAACAATTCTGACAATAACAACACTATACAATAAAATATGGCATTCAGGGAAGATACCAACACAATGGAAGAAAGCGACAGTCATACCAATTAAAAAACAAGCCAAGAACCCACAGAGAATTGACTCATACAGACCAATCTCCCTGACCTCAGATCTCGGAAAAGTCATGGAAACAATTATAACTAAAAGAATCAACCACCACCTGGAAAAATACGGACTAATTAGTGAACACACAGTCAGGATTTAGAGTTAACAGGAGTGCAGTTGACCAGATAATTAAACTAGAGAACCATGTGAAAAAGGGTTTCAAAAAAGGAGAGAAAACGATAGCGGTATTCCTAGACCTGGCAAAGGCTTACGACCAATGCTGGAGACAAGCAGCCCTAATCAAAGTCAACCAAATAGGGATAGTAGGCAGAACATACAGATACATCGAAAACTTCCTACAAAACCGAAGCTTCACGGTGAGAATACAAAACGAGGAATCCAACACATATGAACAAGAAAACGGAATACCACAAGGATCCGGTTATATCTCCAACAATATTTGCAATACTAGTGAACGACTTAGACGAAGAAAGACTGGACGACAAAATAGGACTATCCCAGTTTGCAGACGATTGTGCAATATGGAGAAGCGGAAGATACCATCAATACCTATAGGTATCATCAAACACCATATAATCGAGATGTGGAAACGGCAATGGAAAGATAGCAACAGAGGAAGACATGCATATCAGATCCTTAAAGAGCCCAGCATGAAAAGTCAAGTTAAAAACAATACGAAAATCCCAGCATACAGAAAACTATGGAGGTTGAGACTCGGAAACTGGAAAGACAGAATAAACAACCCAAGATGCGTAGAATGCACGGAAGATAACACGATAGAAACTGATAGACTACTTTCAAGCCAGGGATACTATGATGACAATGAAAGAGTGCCTGCGGACAGGACGGAGACAAGGACTTGCAAAAACTGGTCAATCAATTTATAGCAAGAACAGGGAAAGATATATAAACGACAACCACCGAATGAAGAGGACAGTAACCTTCAATCCGTTGAAACAACTAACAGTGATGACGAATAACCAAGGAAAGACCCTTAGGCAACGGAGAAGAGATGCAACGGGTCATACACCAGGATGGGAATAGAAAAAGATACCAAACACTCCATAAAGGAAGAACATACAAATATATTTACTACCAAATTAAACTCTTTAGACAAACAAACTAAACAGCTAGACACATAACCTCTACCCAAATAAAACAAAACAAATAAAATAAATAAATAAATATGCCACCTAATAGATCTGATAAATAATTACCACAAACGAGTTAAATATATAAACAAATAAATAATCAACCCAGGCAGATAAATAAAGGAATAAAGTCGCGGATAAAATAGAAAACCACAGACAATAGATGCTCATAAACAAAAACAAAAACGATGAGAATCAGGAAAGCAGTGAAAATCTAGGCACCATGAATGTCTGCACCCGATGAATGTCAGTTTGTACCTTTATTGTCCATGTTTTATGTACCTAAATTCCTTTTTTTTTTCGGACATCCACTTTTTTCCATTATGGTGGATGTCCGGGGTGCCCTGAAAGGGACAGTGGACTGCGGCGTGGTCTGGACGGGATGTGTGTGGTTTGGCTCCTCCCTGGAGGACCCAGAAAGAGGGAGACGAGATGAGCGATCCCTCTTGGTGGCAATAGCACTATCACGGGCGGGAACGAGAGAGACTAGGACAAAGATCAGCACCGGTATGTTGGGCCTGCATATGAGATAATCAACAGGAATGAGTTGACAACAGCTTGGACAAACGAACCAGGGCCAGGACTTAAACACCTGCCTACCCCCACACACAAAAAAAGGGGGGGGAGACTTGCCGGACAACCAGACCCCAACCCAACGTCTCAGACAATGTCTGCGCACAACATAAGCCAGCTTTTACTGGTACATAAAGAAAGTAATAATCCAGGCACCATGAACCACCGCTATTATAACCGATGCCACACGGGCTGGTTGAAACAAGGTGGAAAGTTTTGTTTTTTTCCAAATTGGATAGGATAGGATTTGGTTAATTCAACTTTTTACATGTTGCCCAAAATACACAAACAGGGTAATCTGGGCAGACCCATTGTATCAGCCTGTGCATGCCCTACCGAGCACATATCTGAGTTTTGGACAGCATTTTTCAACCGCTGGTAGGTGATCTCCCATCATTTCTGAAAGACACCAACTACATGATAGCACCATTTGAATCCATTACATTCACATTGAACAACAATTACCATATCTTCACCATTGATGTGGCCTAATTGTACACTTCCATTCCACACAATGATGACCTCGATAGGCGCCAAACCCCACCATCGCCACGGATCCTATTCTACATCTGACAGAACTGGTTCTTACTCTCAACTCATTTGAGTTTAATGGCCAGTACTTCAACCAGATCAGTGGGGTCGCCATGGGTACTAAAATAGGCCCTAGCTATACCATCCTCTTCATGGGCCACCTTGAGTAACAGATGACTATATAATGGCAGAATCCCTGAACTATAAAGGTGGTACATTGATGATGGTGTTAGTGTCAATAATATGCCATTAATGAATCTTAAACAATTCACAGACCTCCAATTTTCATCCTACTATCAAACTCACTTCTAATATTTCTCCGTCTTCCGTCAACTTCTTAGACCTTACAGTTTCCATAGAAAACCATGGTCTCACAGTCTACTATAAACCTACTGATTCCCATGCCTTTCTACTTTACACCTCTTCTTACCCTCCACCCTGTAAAGACAATTCCTTACTCTCAACTTCTGCATCTATGATGACTTTGTCAGGATGAGGATTTTCGCCATAGGGCCCACACAAAATTTGGACTTCTTCGGATGTCAAGGCTATCCTGATCATGTCCTATCGTCAGCTTTCTTCCGCACTCTACCTATCAGCTGTGCAGAGACCATCACCTCCACGTCTAAACCACACAACCTTCGACATATACTCTCTCCTACCTATCACCCGCATATTTCAGTTAAAAATATCCTCTTTCGACATTTGTCTATCCTTCAAGCTGATCCTAGCACAAGCTCATTTATATAGGCGTGACCGGAACCTCAAAGATGTACACGTCCATAGTAGTGTAAAGAGATCTCCACCTCCAACATCCCCATTCCTCGGTGCAAGACTTGCCCATATGGTGTTACACACCACAGTGGTGCGATTCCCTCAAAGCAGTTTTCACATCAAGTAAGAAATTTCCCTGCACCAGCCGTTACGTAATTTACGCCATCATCTGTAAACATTGCGATATGAAGTATATTGGTGAGATCGGCCTTACGTTAGCAGACAGATTCTGCCAACATCTGTAGGATATAATACTTGTGTTATTCTTGTGAATGTTCCGGTACAATGGCGACAGGATGATGCGTACTTTTCGGGGGGACGCTATTTAGTGTTTTCCTTTGGATTTCGTGTGATTTCCTATGGATTTCCTACGAATAGTGTTTTCCTGTGGATTATGTGATGTTATTTTGTACTCTTTTATTGGAAGTTTTCAAAAGAAGCCACGGAAGGCAGGTGGTGGATGAAATTTGAGGGCAGCTGACAGATATTCGTTAGTCATGGTCTCGAATTCACGACGGCAGGCAGAAGAGCTCTTCTTGAGTCAATGGCTGCGGTCTCCGACCAGTACGGTCACTGCCATAGAGGAAAGCAAAGGCAAACTACCTCTTTAAAAGTGCATAGTATATCATGATTCGCTTAAAGACTGATCATCGCAAGACAAGGACAGAGACGTTAAAATTAGCAACATGGAACGTTAGGATGTTAAACAACGATGGAAAATTAGAGAACATAAAACAAGAAATTGAAAGGGAAACAATTAATATTTTAGGTATGTGCGAAACGAGATGGACAGGATCAGGCATCAAGATAGATGACGATGTCAAGATTATTTATTCTGGAGGTGAAGATCGGCATAGGGGAGTGGCAATTATTTTGGACCGGAAAACATCAACATCTGTTCAAGGATACTGGGCCGTGTCGGACAGAGTTCTACTAGTTAAATTAAGTGGCAGACCTTTTAGCATAAATATTATTCAAGTATATGCACCAACACAAGAATCCAGTGAAGATAGTGTAGAAGAATTTTATAATGACATAGAGGCTGCCTTAAAGAAATGTAAAAATTCAGAAATAAACAACAATAAACAAGCCTAAACTTACATTAATTCATGTAGATACGAACATATCCTTAGTATCTTCACGTGGGGGAACGAGCCATAAAATTAGTTTCTATAAGAAGGTGAACTTGATAGGATAGGAACCCACCCCCTTGGGCATACCTGGATAACATTCCCCGGATACTTAAATAAATTCCTCTTAAGTGGGTGTTACATTCTAAAAGATGAACCCCTAATAAATAAACAGGACGATGTAAAATACACCTGATGTTGAAGTAGAAAAATGAAGATGCCACTACCAACACCAAGATCGTCAAGACGCAGCCCTATTTCAACTGCAGAGCCTTACTGAGAACAAGTTACCTGAGTGTTCAAGATACCAGATACGGGAGAAGAATGACCTACAGCTCCTGCAGTATTATCAGCAGTTGCAATAGGCTGGCCAATCTCAGCCAGTCCATGCCATTATATCTGGTGCCTTATCCTGAGTATTATTCCCAGGGATCACATCTCAACTGTGGACCAGAGCGGTGCAAAATGCACCTAATGTTCAAGTAGAGAAGCAAAGATGCTGCTACCAACATCAAGGTCAGAGGGGGGGGGGGGGGGGGGGGGGGGCGGCACTTAGATGTACAAATGCACAACCACCACAACGAAAGGAAGCGTGCCTGTAGCGAGGCGCCATCATCGTTTAGGTGACAGGTTCGAATACCGGTCTGTAACTATGGCTGTAAATTTGTTTGCGTCCAGTGTGTGTCTACTTCATTCTCACAATTATGTTTCAGATGATTAGAGATGT
This sequence comes from Cepaea nemoralis, assembly GCA_014155875.1. Classification (NCBI taxonomy): domain Eukaryota; kingdom Metazoa; phylum Mollusca; class Gastropoda; order Stylommatophora; family Helicidae; genus Cepaea; species Cepaea nemoralis. Next base: position 47,232 of record JACEFZ010013283.1, read on the forward strand.
GAACAAGCGGTTACACATCACGCAGTTGTATAACAGTCAAAAAGAAATTGTTGTCAGTCAGAACATCAGTGTTGTCTGTGGAGGCACAGAAGGGCAGACCCAACAAGGGGGTATGGAGGCCACAGTGGGTGGCAGAATTCACAAGTATGAAGCTGTTGTCTATAGTCATGCCATGTTAATTCACCCTAATCTTGACTTGCAGTGTACACGTGAGGGAGATGCATCATCGACAGAAGCTGGTGGATGTGCGATGCAAGAGAAGAATCCTTTCATGCAGCCAACACTACAGGGCAGCAGTGAACTAGTGCTACCAGTGACAAAATATTCAAGTTTGCAACGTGAGGCCCTAGCGATTAAGGGGTCTATTCATACAGCGGTCGATGTACTCAAGAGACAGATAAGTCATTCGGTATACAGACCACCTACCAGTGACACTCGCACATACAGTAGCAATGAACGAGTTCGCATATTCAGTGATGGAGGACAAAATGGCTGGAGTGTTCTTGAATCATATTTCATGTTTCTGCCCCTGCCAGTCACCCAAACTGACAAAATCATCAGTTCCAAAACTTCAGATACTTATTCAGTTAACCTTCTGAAGAAACAATGTAACGATACGTATACACCTGCAACTCAGTTATCAGTGACCCAAACATTCTTTGCTATTGAACCAATCAAATATAGAACCAACCAGATATCTACCCCACTTGTGAAAGAACCATTGTCACTGTGCAACAAGTCAGGTTATGCTTAACAATTTCAGTACAAATGTCTAGCAACTTGCGTAGATAGAATGAACAGACAATTAGCATATTGAAAAGCAGAACATACTGGCATAGACAGAAAAAGTGAAACAATTCACGCGTGGCATACTGCTGTCGACTGGCCTTAAATACCCATCCATGTCTATAACTTATCAGCTAAATTGTGGTTAAACACACAAAAGAAGCCTCGCTGACTGCATTCCACAAAGAAATCCTCAAATTTGCTGAATCTGCCATAGTAAGGTGTTAAAAACCCCTTTGTGCAGACAGAAACACACAGTAGTGACTCCGTGATTACAGTGGGGATAAATGCTCTACATTAACAGTATCAGTGACTATGTATGGTAAGTATCAAGTGTCAGAAACAAATTCACCTATATCTAAACATTTTGCACAATCTGTGTTTTTGGTTTAAATTCACAAAGAAAATACACTGCTCTGAACTTCTTTAGCAAACATTTTTTATAATCCTCTAACCCCTCACTTGTCTGTTGATCCAGGTCGCTTTCCTTGCTGTGTAACCATCACACTTGGGTCTTCCCAGTAAAAATTAACTTCCCTGCCCCTTACTTCCCCAGGAGCTACTATGTCACGTCCACTCAGCTGATCTATGAAGCTCATGATCCTCAGCACAGATTTTGCGTAACAGGATTCAGTATGAATTCCTGAAAATTCTATGGCATGTGCAAAGTGATTATTGTAATTTTAAATGTTTCTTTTTAAAGTACTGGTGTTTCTAACCACAATGTCCATTGTCACTTGTATCACGGCTTGCAAGCCCGGATGATCAGGCATTGTTATAATACCCTTACCGACCCTGTGAGCTGCTAAACTAACATTGGACGGAGCGGCTGTACGACACAGAATTTCTGTATTAGCGACGTGGACATGGGGCGGCAAAAATGTAATCATTACAGGCGTGTGAGACAATTGAAAAGCCCGTCCCAGACTAAAGACAGTAGGGAGAAGGAGGATGGTGAACGCAGTAGAGCTGAAAGATAAACTTGGCCAGACTGGTCATTGTATATGTTTGTGTTATGATATGTATTAAGTAGGATTGCGCTGATGTAGAACTGATATAACACATTCTTGACTTTCTTTCAAGCTCTCACAAGGAGCACCTATGTTATAGATCTCAAGACTAGAGACTACTGACTAGGTAGAGCCAGGACTGGCAGACGTCAGAATACCGGCAAGCTGTTTTCTGTTGTTGTCTACTGGAGAGTGGGGATCTGGACCACAGATCCAGATAGATCGAGTAACAAGTAAAGTTACGTAATGTTTGTCATCAATATCAATATGTATATGATTTCATCATCCTCATATTGACAATCATCCTATGTCTATTGTTATGATTAGTAAATAAATATTGTAGTATTGTAACTCATAGTTCTGTCGTTATATTTTAATTCCAATTGTGCATACGTGTTGTGTGTGTACATTGGTGGGGGTTCACTTACACACCAAGGAAAGGAGCAGTCAGGGAGAAAACCTGTACTGAGATAGTCGTCTATACTAATATATTTAGACTTAAAACATCTATCTTAAGCTAACCTTCTCTTTCCTATACCTTGGCGAATATTCAGCACAGTTCATTTCATTTTGTAACGAGCCACTTGGAGCTGTACGTTGGATATTCATGGGCTTAATCTGTATTTCAGCCATATAGATTTTGTCCCTAGTCAGTTTCTGACTATCTGGGGTTGCTCGCCAGTGAATAATACATTCATCTAGCCGGTGGGGCACCCCGACTTCTGACAGATTGGGGGCTCGTCCGGGATGAGAAGTTAACTTCCGGTAGCACCCTAACTTCTGCCAGTTTTGATAGCAACCTGGAAGGAGCAGGAGCTACTATCACGTCAATTGGCTAAAATTGAACACCTGTCTGTGTTTAAACATATTTTATTGCTGGCTCTTGTTAAGCCGAAAAACCTTCTAAAACATAGAAAAGCCAATGATAGTCTCCACTCCCGATATGCCAGTCAAAATCTAGTTGCAGGGTGAGTTAATAATAATTTTGTTAAATATTTTTCTGTGTGTCAAAATGCCGGCAAAATCTAAAGGCCATGCCGATCGATAATAGATAACATTAATTAAAACTAGTGTTAGTTAACTAATATTAGAATTAGGACCATGTTTGTGCCATGTGGCTTGCCGACAAGGGTAAAACGCAAAGCTCGTCACATGTGGCATTAGAAACATGGATAAATTACATTACGTGATTCTCGAAACTAGGTATCCACCTGCGGAAGGACACCTGAGTTAGTCAGTAAACGATTAGAGTTAAGATAAATTAATTATGTGCTTAACTTCGGAACTAGCGTATTTCTCTAGATAAAATACTTATTAGTTTGAAGGAATTAGTTCAGAGAGTGAATAAGTTACAATTAATTATTCTTCATTAATCTCTATCTTGCCCAGTCAGATTACTACCATGTGGTCCAAGATGGCCCACTTAACAAAGTTCAAACCTTGGGGGAATTCTCCAATCCTAATATTGTTCTTGTGTATAGTGAAAATAATCTTAAACCTAGCTAAGAAATCTTCTAGATAATTAATTATGTTTTAAATAATATAAGGAAGACTTGCGAGTAGTACAACTCATACCTCTTTAAGTGAACTTGGGGTGTTTCATTGATTTTAATGGTTCACTCGTGTACATCGTGAAGTTATAGTTGTTGTGTGTGATTTCATTTCATTCTATGGAATTCATCATGTGATGTTAATTCATTGTGTGGAGTGTAGTTTGTGTTTCCATACTTGGAAAATGATGTGTGGTGTTTCATCGATTTAATGGTTTGTTAATGTATATGTGACGTCGGAGTTGTGGCGTCTGAGTTCCATTCCATTGAAGTCATCCTATATGTACTGTTAATCTATTATGTGAATTGTGGTTCATGTTTCCATGATTAATCATGACTTAGAATATATATTTGGAATGTGGTCTTTGACGTAGAGCATTGTGATTGTACATGGTTGATCTAAATATCAGCAGAGAGAATAGGATATCATTTATGTGCTGTTTCCATTAGATCAGTGTGCTGTTGTAGATTTCAGATAAGGAATCAAAATGTGTAAATTAAGATAATACATGCTAGTGAAATTTATGAGACAAGCATGCCATGCAGGACATGGCCAAAAGAATTTACAATTCTGTCTTGAAGGATTATTCACTCCTTCTCACTGTCATTCACATTACGTGATTCTCGAAACTAGGTATCCACCTGCGGAAGGACACCTGAGTTAGTCAGTAAACGATTAGAGTTAAGATAAATTAATATGTGCTTAACTTCGGAACTGCGATTCAGAAAAATACCCTTTTATGCAGCCAACACTAAGGCAGCAGTGAACTAGTGCTACCAGTGACAATATATTCAAGTTTGCAACGTGAGGCCCTAGCGATTAAGGGGTCTATTCATACAGCGGTCGATGTACTCAAGAGACAGATAAGTCATTCGGTATACAGACCACCCACCAGTGACACTCGGGACATACAGTAGCAATGAACGAGTTCGCATATTCAGTGATGGAGGACAAAATGGCTGGAGTGTTCTTGAATCATATTTCATGTTTCTGCCCCTGCCAGTCACCAAACTGACAAAATCATCAGTTCAAAACTTCAGATACTTATTCAGTTAACCTTCTGAAGAAACAATGTAACGATAGGTATACACTGCAACTCAGTTATCAGTGACCCAAAATTCTTTGCTATTGAACCAATCAAATATAGAACCAACCAGATATCTACCCCACTTGTGAAAGAACCATGTCACTGTGCAACAAGTCGGTTATGCTTAACAATTTCAGTACAAATGTCTAGCAACTTGCGTAGATAGAATGAACAGACAATTAGCATATTGAAAAGCAGAACATATGGCATAGGACAGAAAAAGTGAAACAATTACGCGTGGCATACTGCGTCGACTGGCCTTAAATACCCATCCATGTCTTTATAACTTATCAGCTAATTGTGGTTAAACACACAAAAGAAGCCTCGATGACTGCATTCCACAAGAAATCCTCAAATTTGCTGAATCTGCCCTAGTAAGGTGTTAAAAACCCCTTTGTGCAGACAGAAAAACACAGCAGTGACTCCGTGATTACAGTGGGGATAAATGCTCTACATTAACAGTATCAGTGACTATGTATGGTAAGTATCAAGTGTCAGAAACAAATTCACCATATCTAAACATTTTGCACAATCTGTGTCTTTGGTTTAAATTCACAAGAAAATACACTGCTCTGAACTTCTTTAGCAAACATTTTTTATAATCCCTAACCCCTCACTCGCTGTTGATCCAGGTCGCTATTTGCTGTGTAACATCACACTTGGGTCCTTCCCAGTAAAAATTAACTTACCTGCCCCTACTTCCCCAGGAGCTACTATGTCACGTCACTCAGCTGATCTATGAAGCTCATGATCCTCAGCACAGATTTTGCGTAACAGGATTCAGTATGAATTCCTGAAAATTCTATGGCTTGTGCAAAGTGATTATTGTAATTTTAAATGTGTGTTGTTTTTTTTTTTAAGTACTGGGGTTTTTTGTTTATTTTTGTGCTAATGAAAGCTTTCTAACCACAATGTCCATTGTCACTTGTATGTTCTTGTAAGATGACAAATTGTACTTTTTATTTTTGTTGATTTACCCATTGCATTTCATGAAAAGACAATTGATGAATATGTCAGTTACAAACTGCTGTGAAATGAAAAATCATTCAAGCAATCTTATTCCTTTTGTACCTTGCGATGCTGAGGTGAAGCATAAACAGCGGGAGAGTGCCTACTTATGGGCTTCATGTATTGAGGTTCCCATGGACTCTGATTTTACCTCTGTCCATCGTGACTGGCCTATTATGCTACCATTTGGTTTGTATATCATTTCAACCCTGACAAGATTTGAACTCGCAATATTCTGATCCAATGTCATACGCCTTATCCATTAGGCCTCGAGGCCATCTGATACTCTTAGTTGGTAATCGTCATATGGCCAAACCATTTAACTTGCTGTTTCATACTGTTCATAGAACACAAAAGAAGCATTCAAGCAATGACATTTTAAACACAAAAATGTAATGTCTGCGAGATGCAAACATTGCTGAAAATGCATATAAACCTGGCAATTTCTAACGGGCAATAAAATTAATCTGAAACAATATATTAATCTGACAAGTCTAACAAAAAAAGACTGCAGACCAACTATCTCCACTGGTAATCTACTCCAACAGACAGAATTTACCTTCAGTTTCACTTTTACAATACTTTCTGCTACGCAAATACCTTTCCATTTATGTTGAATAGCTTCAATTATTTCTGGATCTTTTTTGCACTGCGGCGCTATGTGAATTACTAGTCAAAAGATTTTTCCTGTTGCAAGTGAGATTTTCACAATGTCTCTTCTACATCCTGGGAATTCTGTTTTTCATCAACAGCTGGGACTGAGACGCTTGGGAACACACTCTCTGATGGAGGACAGCCTGGTTCCACTGCAGCTTTTTCTGATAGTTTGTCATCTGTGTAATCACTGCATGTAACGCTATTTGTTTCCATCAGTGGCAGGGAAATCTCGACATCCGATATTACATTTTCAGACGAATTAACAGCTGGGTCTAAGATGCTTGATGACCCACTCTTTGCTGGAGGACAGTCTGGTTCCACTGCAGCTTCTTCTGATAGTTTGTCATCATTACAGGTCACGCTATTTGTTTCCATTATTGGCAGAGAACTCTTAACATCCGATATTATATTTTCTGCTGAATGAACACATTTCTCTAAGGACTCACTCGCTGCCTCGGGTGGTAAGTCAAATGTATGTGTTTCAAGCTGCTTTTTTTTCTCTGGTTCACTGACACACTGTTCAGTGCATCGTGGATTTTCATGTGCTTCTGTGCTTGTTCTAACTTTTGGCCCTTGTTGCAATTCTTGCAAATTGTACTTCCTAAGTCGGGTATATGCAGGAGCTACCCCTAAACAGCAAACTGTACAAATTACCTCCACCAAAACAGCAACGTCAAAGTCTGTCCAAGAGAATTTCACAGCGGGATTGATTTCAGACACAACTTTAGTCACAGCAGGAATGACACTAGTCTTTCCACAAGTATTTGCATTGTTGTTCCTTATTTTAAACAACACAGTATATGAAGTAGGGGCATCAGCTTTATCCTTACAAAATATAGGCTGAAGGACATCCTTAGCAAGCTTTTCTATATCAGAAGTGTGAGCTTTACATGTGCCGATAATAGGAAGCATGCGTGCTGCATAACGAGCCTTCTTTAGCCCTCGTTGTGCAATATCCTCCATGAGGTTTACAACAATTTTAACTGGATCTTCAACAGTGCTACGTATGAACACACAATTCTTTGCTTTCGTCTGAATATTTTGAAACCGTCTCTGAGTGGCTGTTGTGTTTTTTATTGCATCTATCTCTTTTTTCAGAGCCTTTTCAACATCATCGCACTCGCTATCTTCATCACTGGATGTCAAATTCTTTACTGAGCTTCCTGCAGCCTGATAGTGAGAAAAGAATAGTAAAAACTGAGAAATTCATTACAGTATCTATGGTGTCATAGATATATTTACTAATAACCAATATTGAAGATACAAAAACTATGCACAGACAAAGTGAGCTCATGGGGAGAAAACTAAGAGTAAACACAGGGTGTCTGAAATCAAAAACAGGAAGATATTCGGAGGAATATGCTATAATGAAGAAGTGGAATGAGCCTATATTAGAGAACTGGCAGGGCACTTGATGATGATGAACCAGTTTTAAATCACCTGTCCACTTTTTGCATGGATAATCGGGACAAATTAGGTTTCATCTGTAATCTGCAGACCCAATGTTTGTTAACACCTATGATCACCAGACTATTAAGTAAGCATGCCAGCCACTTGGCTTAAATAACAAAGCTATAACTGTGCTTTTTTAAATAACTGAAAAGAAATGCATGAACAAGAATGCTGAACATTATTTAAATAACCACTTGTCACATTATGTGATGTGACCACCTCAACACAGAGTTACGATTGGTCTATAAAATCCAATGCTCCTTAAAAGGCTTGTAAAAAGGTCCTTTACTTGTTTTACTTATCCTTAGTCACAAATAACAAAGAAAAATTGCTCTTTTCACGAACTGGTTTCCTTGACCCTCAGAATTCTTTTCAGAATATAGGTAAAAGAAAGTGCACCTCTGGTGTGGCATAGTGGTTGGTTAGCTTGCCCGCCAAGATAGCAGCTAGGTCCAATCCCTGGAAGAGGCTGGATAGTGTTTCTGACAAGTAAAGCCTTCGGAGTCAACCTAGCTTTTAAAAAATTAGTACCAAGCAATTTTCAAAATTTTCTGAGAATTGGCTACAAAGGAATAGTCATGGGGAAGAGACTGGGAACACTTCCTATAGTCATGGAGTATATGTGAACACTTCACCCTAATGGAAGTGCTGTGAGATTACCGTTACTGCACATACATCTCAGTCGTTTATGACATCTAATGAGTAATCCCGATTAGAAAATTGTGTGTGGGAGCATTAACCTGCTTTGAACTCAGGTGTAGTCCATACACTTGATACTACTAACAGTGCACTGCACAGATTTTTTTTTGCGTGTTGATTAGCTTTAGCTATTACCAGTGTCCCTCGCCATCAGGTAAACCCACACTTCTGAGGTACTGAGGTACTTGTAAAGTCAAGGACGAGAAATCAACATTTTAGACCAACTGACCCCTGTAGGGGTTGAGCTACCTACCTCGGCATCAGCACACCGAAAGTTCAAGCAGTCTAGACAAATTTCAAGTGAACGAAAGAAGAGTGGTCTTATCTATTCAGCCATACTGACCTCCTGATTGAAAGTAATTTTCAATTTTCTATCACATTTAACAGTGGTTAAGTAAATAGATTAGACCTATGTTCTGCACAGCTGGTACTAGAAGTGTTTTTGTGGGTCTCATTCATTTGGAAATTTGGAGAAAATCAATCTCAAAGCCCATTTAGTTTTCTCCACTGGTTGCAGACATCTTTGTTTACAGCCATTTCATCACCACATTAAGAGAGACTGCTGTTTTGGCATCAGATGTGATATTTTACTTCATTAATTCAGCTTCTATTTACTGTGATCAACATGCCCAGATATATGAACTTGTTTAAGAATTGCTTCATCAATATAAGAGTGACTCAGCATAATTCTAATGCTGTGCGCTAGACGACAAATACAAGAAATACAATCACTAATACTGATAAATCAATTTGGGCGCGTCTCTTACCTTATCTTGTCCATATAAAAGATCAGCGTATTCATTAAGAATATTATAGCTCTCCTTGACTGCACTACTTTCATTGCTGTTACACATCACGAGAAACCCCCGGATTCCTGGCTCCAGTACATTTGCTCCATCTCGAGGACGCTTTCCTCCATAGGCACTTTTCCTGTAAAATGCTTTAGACCTTTTCTTTCCCCTCTTTTCACCACCTGATGACATCTGTAAATATATTACAAAGACCGGTCATAACAGTGTGGAGTAGCCAAATTAACTAAGCATTTCTAAGTTTGATATGTAACAATCAATAAGCTCATAATTCTAAACATTACAGTACAGTAATTGTAGAATTGGTGAGAAGTGTGACAACAGTACACTCTTACAAGAGCTAGCAGGATTTAAAGTTTTTCACATCTATCTTTTCTTAAACATCATTCAGAAATGAACACTGACAAATGTAGCAGACATTTACAAAGGGCCTTTTACAATTTTTTAAAGCTCCTTAGTCAACATGGTCTACTTAGTGTTAGTGACTGGCTAGATAAAACTTTCCAATTGAGTGATAATCTCAATATCTCATTAATTAATAATTGTCCATGTAACAGCAATATTATTCTCGACAAGACTAATGGCCAGTTGCACTAATATGAAATTTTGTAGTAATTTGAGTAAAAAATATGCACATTAATTATCAGCACATGTAACACTTTACCCTATTTCCATCCTGGTGCAATCATACTGTAACCACTGATAATATATCTTTAGATTTAAGTTCTTAGGATCAAATAAGAATTAGGCTGCAAAAATGTCTGCATCCTACAACAGGTATGTGATTGTGACATCTCTGCCTCAGGTTACCGTGATTGGTATGTGATTTATGTAAGACTTTGTGGATAATCTATGATTTGGTATTAAGGAGACACCGGAATCATTTTAAAAGTATGTTAGTTTTAAGGAAGCTTTTGTTATGTGCATTTGATCATTAACCATTTAAACAAGAGTCACATTTAAAAAAAATTAATAATATTCAAATCATATTAAAAATAAGCACCCTATCTTCTTCTGCGTTCATTCAGAGTCTTTTCTCGGATGTGATTGCATTGTGCCTGTTTACAGCAAGCTATATATACTATATATATATATATATATATATATATATATATATATATATATATATATATATATATATATATATATACTTCGCCTTTAGGCCGACACATCTGACTTCTGTGGACATTTGTTGACCGGGTTTAACAGCACCAATCTAAACTTGTACTTACAATACTAACAAAACAAATTAACAAACTTTATTTTCAAAGGGTAACAAATTGGGCACGCAGGCCCGTCTTACATTCAGCCCTTCCAATCACTTGTCTTTCGTTCATCAATAATGCATGATACATTCACAAAGGAAAACCTTCAGGCTCTGAAAGTTGTGGGTTAAATTCCGGGTCGTGTCCTTCGGTTCACGAGTGCATTGTTTCAGAGACTGAGGGTCATCGCTAGAGCTACGGAGTTTGTGCTGTGTGCGACGCTTTCCACGCTGTGGAAAGAGGCTGAGCCATACGGGATAAAAACCAGGTGCAATGAAGTTGACCCCTGTCGATTTTTAAGCGACTTTTTTAAAGTTTAATTTTACCATATTTTTAAGATGAATATTCAAATTATGCACCCATTTTTACATATATTTGGAGTTTCATCGCAGATATGTGATAGAGAATTATTTTTGCGGATATGTTGTTTGGTCTTTTTTAATGGAAAGCCAAGATGGCGGTTCCGCAAATATCGATCAGACTAGGATGCTCTATGCTCAAAACATGCAATTCGAACTACTAAAATGAAAGAGAATACAAGTTTCAAGATTATTAATAATTTATTTGTACACTTTTACTATATTTTTTTATCATTTAACATGACAAAACATATTTTCGAAGTCAGTTTTCATATCCGTCTGTGACCCGTTTGAGACCATCTCGCATTGACCGGCAGTGAGAGTACAATTTATTAATATATTATTTTAGAATTAACTACAAATGAGAAAATACTGTTAGATGAGTACTTTTTTTTTAATCTGAAGCATTTGTCTTGTATTTTTTCATCTCTGATTATTGTTTGTCAATTGTGGTAGTAGCATGAACCATCACGATTTTTAATTTGAGTATTTACTAATGAGACCGACACAATAGATAGGCCTTGAAATTCAAAATCTAATGGTACCTCAATGATGCCTGTATGTTACTTCTAAGTGAAGATATTCTCATTTTTGTGAAGGTGAGACGAGTTGCGATTTATCATGCTCCTCACCCGATATTGTCGCTCTCCAGTGTGTCCGATTACCTTCACCAACGGGTGTGCATTACTGTGCGTGCGAGATTGTCGCAAACGGTCATATGAAAACGGACTTCAAAAATATGTTCCACCATGTTAAATGATTACAAAATAGTACAAGTATACAAATAAATTATTATTAATCTTTAAAATTGTATTCACTTTAACTTTAGCAGTTCAAGTTGCACGTTTTGAGTGTTACAAAGTGTAGCGCAATTGATATGTGCGGCCGTCATGACCCGTGAGTTTCCAATTCACAAAGTCACATCGCAGAAAATTTTTCAACCACAATTTGAGCAAGTTTAGCGATGAAACTATACTGATTATGGGGCGATATTTTATATGGCAATTAAAATTTACATTAAACAAAGACATCTATTGGATCGATTCCGCATCGATTCCGATACGCGATCATTCTGCTGCCTCCCCAGCAGTCGGCAGCTCGCACATATCCATAGAGCGCACTTTTTTCACAAACTTGCCAGTTTCTTAGTTCTATATATTTTAGTTTGTAATGTTTAATAGTTTCTATTATATCACCTAATAATTTTGTGAAAAATTCTTACAAAAAACGGAAAAAAAATACCCAAAAAATGACAGGCGGAATGCTTACAACTACGCTAGTGAGAACACAATGATTGTTCTACAAAGATTATTTATATAGTCAAGCTGCCGTTTTGGGTTTTCCCTTCACAAAGGCACTCATCATGATCGTAACATCTTCACCTGTTTGTCAACCACAATTAAAGCAAGTTTAGCAATGAAACTTTCCAAATTTCTGAAAAATTTGATGCAGAATTCGAAGATCCATCTACAATTAATGGTTTTCTATTGAAAGCGCCAGAAAAAAAAAATTAATTATGGTTCAGCATGCCATTTCCATTTTTCTCTGCGTGCGAGGTTGGTCTCAACCAACGGGTCATAGGCGGATTATGAAAACTGACTTCAAAAATATGTTCTGTCATGTTAATTGATTAAAATACAGTACAAGTATACAAATAAATTATTAATAATCTTTAAACTTGTGTTCTCTTTAAATTTAGTAGGTCAAATTGCACGTTTTGAGTGTTGAAAAGTGAAAGTGTACATGCAATTCCAATCGATATGCACATGCGCAGTCGCCATGGCACATGGCCTTGCATTTCCCCATTCACACCACGCTTTGCAGAAAATGTTTTTCATCCACAATTTAAGCAAAATCGGCAATGAAACTTTCCAGATACATTATGCAGAATTCAAAAATACATCTATAATTGATGATTTTCTATAAACAGCGCCAAAAAAAAAAATTACAGTAAGTATAAAATATATCTTTATTTATATAAAAGGTCACGATGATTTCAACCAATCGCCGTGCACGGAATATTAGTATTAGTATTATTAGGTTGTCCCATCCACGATCATAAGCACACTTTAACCGGAAGCCATTTTCCGCGCTTGCGCAGACGGCTTCCACCGTGTCAACGAGTCATTGCCGATAAACATAGTTGTGGTGTTTCTGATTGGATACATTTCAAATAACGCTTACAACTTCTACTCCAGACCTAGCTTTCTACACAGGAGACATCCTCCACAAAATCGATCGCCATGTGCTGGACCAATTAGCAGGTAGTGACCACAGACCAATCAAGCTTGTAATGAATATGGAGTATGTTCCACAGGAGCAAAAGCCCTTGCCCCGATGGAATTACAAACGAGCAGATTGGGACAGATTTGCCATACTAACAGACAAATATTGTGAAAACACAAATACACGATATGGCAACATAAAGCAAATGGTGGAAAGTCTAAACAGAGCGATAATACAGGCAGCCACTGAGTCCATTCCTAGAGGAGCGAGGAAAAATTACAAACCATACTGGACTGAAGAACTACAAAGTTTGGAGGACGAAGTTGAAGATGCCAGGAAGACAGCAGAGAGAGAACAGTCAATTGAAGCGAATATCTCTCTCAAAGCCATCTCAGCAAAATATAAAAGAACAGTAAATCAAACAACAAGAGATTGTTGGAGGGAAAAAACAGAAAACCTGAATTTTGACAGGGATGGAAACAAACTATGGAAACTAGTGAAAGCCATGAACAATGAAGGACCTAGAAACAAACAAATAATTAAACAAGGAAATGCCTTGCTTACAGGAAAAAAGGCTGCAAATGCACTAATGGAACGCTATGCAAATGCAAATCACATTGATATTACAACCGAACAGAAGAAAGCAATCAAAGACAAACAGATACATCATAGAAATACAGAGACAGCAGCAGAATATATGATGGCAAATCTAACAATGGAAGAAATGGAACAGGCAATGAATACCCTAAAAAAGAAGAAATCACCAGGAAAGGATGGAATCACAAATGAAATGCTAATAGGACTAGGCATCAAGGCAAAGAAGAAACTACTAGCAGTCCTAAATAACAGCTGGAAGAGAGGAATAGTCCCACAGGCATGGAAGGAAGCTATACTAATACCAGTCCCAAAGAAAGGAAAAGACCTGGAAGAACCAAATGGCTATCGACCTATCAGTCTACTTAGCTGTGTAGGAAAATTAATGGAACGCATTATGAATGGCAGGCTAACATGGCATCTGGAAGAAAACAAACTCTTAACACCACACCAAGCAGGATTCAGAAAGTACAGATCCACTGAAGATCAAATAACCTATATAGCTCAGGAAATAGAGGATGCCTTCCAAGAGAAAAAGCACACACTAGCAGTCTGGATAGATTTAGAAAAAGCATTTGATAAAGTATGGAAGGAAGGACTGAAAGTAAAACTGCAAAACATGCATGTTTGTGGGAAAATGTATAAATGGATCAGCCACTACCTTGAGAACAGAACTGCCAGGACAAAAGTACAACGACAAACAAGCAAAATGATGCTGCTGGAGCAAGGTGTCCCCCAAGGAGGAGTTCTTTCACCAACATTATTCCTAGCATATATAAATGACATCACAGAAAAGTTTCCAGCCAGAGTACACACATCCTCCTTTGCAGATGACCTAGCCATATGGACATCTGAAGAATATATTAGTACAGCTAACAGCAGAATACAGCAAGCCTTATTAGCGCTAGAGGACTGGTCAAAATCATGGCTAGTGAAGATAAGTGAGGAGAAAACAACATGCACAGTGTTCTCCCTCTCAAATAAAACTCAGCAACCTAAGCTGGTATTGAATGGAAAAATATTGCGCCATGAAGAAAATCCAAACTATCTAGGAGTCACCTTTGATCGTCGCCTGACATGGAAAACACAGGTTGAGAAAAATCGAACAAGAGCAAGGCAGAGAATGGCAATCATGAAAAAGCTTGCTGGTACAACGTGGGGAGCAGATGAGAAAGTTCTCAAGAAGTTATATACTGGACGGGTGAGGCCAGTACTGGAATATGGCATTGCAGCTTGGGCAACAGCAGCTAAGTCAAACTTTAACAAAATAAGTAGAGTCCAAAACCAAGGAATGCGAATCATAACTGGAAGCCTGAAGACAACGCCTATTAATGAACTAGAAAAGATCACTTGTTTACAACCAATGCAGGATAGAAGAGATAGCAGAGCCCAGCAACAAGCAGAAAAATTTAGAAGATTGACAGACCACCCTATGTACAACAGATTTAATGGTTTTGGAAAGGGAAGACTGAAGCGTAGCAACTTTGTAGAAACTGCAAAACGAAGGATTAGGGCAGATCCCATACTTAACATATCAACAGTCAAGCCCATACACAATGCACACAAGTTCCCAGCTTGGAGACAGCAGCAACTGCCTGAGATGATAGAAAACATTCCTGGTATTGAGAAAAAGAACACTCAGCATGAAACCGAAAGAAGAGAAATAACCCTAAACTACATAAAAGAACATTACCCAAGCAGCAATTGGACCCATGCATATACAGATGGATCAGCCAAAAATTCAATAGAGAATGGAGGAGGAGGAATTCTCCTAAATTTAAAAAATGGAGTGAAAAAAACACATTCAATGGCAACTGGAAAATGTTCAAGTAACTTCAAAGCGGAGGTAGAGGCTCTGAAAACTGCAGCAGAAATGCTCCTGATGGAGGAAAATAAAGAGAAGCAAATAGCTATCTTCACAGATGCAAAGTCAGCTGTCTCAATACTGAAGAGCAATAACAGCACAGAACTAACTGACCTAAGAGCAGCACTCCATGGTCTATGCCAGAAATCCAAAAAAGTTGTAATACAGTGGATCCCATCACATTGCAGTATACCTGGAAACGAAGAGGCTGACAGACTGGCAAAAGAGGGCGGACGACTACCACAGCCTGACATAGACATAACCTATAATGAGGCAAAGAGGTTGATAAAAAGCACTTATAGAACCAAATGGGAATCAGAGCATCCAGGCCATCAGAAGGATGATGCATATTACAAACTCGACCGAAGAGAACAAGTAGCAATCTTCAGACTCCGCACAGGACATAACAGGCTGAAATACCACTTGTTCAATAAACTAAAGATAGGAGATACCGATGAATGTAATTGTAGAACTGGAAAAATGACAGCAAAACATTTGCTGCAGGATTGCCCAACGTATGCAGAACAGAGAAAGATATTTTGGCCCACACCTGCTTCATTTGAGGACAAGCTCTATGGAGATATCAACAAGCTAAAGTTGACCGCAGCTTACTTAAACTACATACAGGTTGACATTTAAAGGTGCATGAAGATCCAGAGGCATGAAATGGAATATTGCTTGGATAGCAAATCCATTATGTGGAAAGTCCAAATAGAAAGCTCGCTGTGTGGGCTTCATAAAAGGTGGAAAAGTGTCCTAGTGGCACGAAATGGAATATTGCTTGGATAGCAAATCCATTACGTGAAAAGTCCGAATCAAAAGCCCATTGTGTGGGCTTCATAAAAAGTGGAAAAGTGTCCTAGTGGCATGAAATGGAATATTGCTTGGATAGCAAATCCATTACATGGAAAGTCCGAATCGAAAGCTCACTGTGTGGATGTCATCTGCAGACTGCATACTTCTGGTTTCCGGAAGAACAGCCTATGGTGAACGGAAGGCCCAATATACGGAAGTGAGGCTAAGCAGCCATGTGCAGGACGTGACGATTTCTTGGGTGAGCCCAGTATCAGAGCGCTATGTATCGGCTCTGCAAGTATGGAAGCCTCCTTAGATGGCAGGGAATGCCCATGGTCTGCCCCTGCCTTCCCTTGAGGGCTGACCAGGATCTCTGGCTGTTCTATATGGGCCAGCTAGGATGGGGGATAACACCACAACAGTGAGAGTCAAACGTCCTAAGAAACCCCCGGGAAGGTTAACCCGGTCAACAAATGCCCGCAGAAGTCGGATGTGTCGGCCTAACGGCGCAAGAACGCAGCTCTGCTGTAAACAGGCACAGCGCAATCACATCCGAAAAAACAACTCCGGATGAACGAAGAAGAAGAAGAAGAAGAAGAAATAACGCATAACAACCACGGGCGCCATCTTGGTTTCATGACCAAAGGTCAGTCTGCCATTTTGAAATCGCAGAGAGAGGGTAAGATTCCCTTCAGTCTTTGAAAAATTGAATTTCTTGTGATTCTAGTTTCATCGCTCGAGTCGCTTCCTAAGTGGTACACAAATTTTTTGTTTGCCCACAGGTTTTTGCCATTGAAAATCAATGGGCTGAATGGCGACGACGCACCACTCATATCTATCGGTTATTTTAAGCTTGATCGGTTAATATTGTAATATTTTTATATGCATTTTCGGATTCTGCATGCAATTTTACATTTATTTGGTTAGTTTCATCGCTCGAGTCGCTTCCTAAGTGGTACAAAAATATTGTTTTTGCGCACAGGTCTTTGTCATTTTTAATGCATTATAAAAAAACTGTCATTTACTGCCAATACAGTACCTGCGGTGTATGGCAGGGGGGTCTTTGAGCCTGAGGAATTAAGGCCGCCTGGCTAGTGCAGTCGCCGCGAACTGTGCAGGTTAGGATTTTCTTTTTGCCCCCGACAGAAAAAAATCCGATACCTTACTGAGGGATCGAATCCAGGTCTCCCGAATGAGAGTCCGGTGGTCTAGCCACTCGGCCAGCCGCTCCTCAATGCATTATGAATCTATGTAATTACTTTTACGTACATTTATTTTATATTCAGAACTGCAATATTGAATCATGGTAAGAAGGACTGCTGATGATCTCAGATCCCATCTGTCTGTGTTCCAAGAAGGATACCCTATCCTGAAAGGTTACATAGCTCGGCTGCTTTTTTTGGATGGTTGTTCCGTACGTAAGATAGGCCTTGAGAAACCTAATCTAATGGTACCAGGATGATGCATGTATGTCAATTAGAAGCGAAGATATGCAACTTTGAGTGTCGTGATTGTAAACACATAAATTAATTAATATAATAACTAATTGGCGCCCATTTTTATATGCTAATTAGATAATGTTGCATACTATCTAAACAGGAATTAACCCATTATGTGCGTAGCATCATTCCGCATAATACAATATATTACGTGCCAGGGTTTAAACATAATATAAAGAATGCACTTGGTAATTAATTAATATAATAACTAATTGGCGGTCATTTTTATATGCTAATTAGATAATGTTGCATACTATCTAAACAGGAATTAACCCATTATGTGCGTAGCATCATTCCGCATAATACAATATATTACGTGCCAGGGTTTAAACATAATATAAAGAATGCACTTGGTAATTAATTAATATAATAACTAATTGGCGGCCATTTTTATATGCTAAATAGATAATGTTGCATACTATCTAAACAGGAATTAACCCATTATGTGCGTAGCATCATTCCGCATAATACAATATATTACGTGCCAGGGTTTAAACATAATATAAAGTACTATTATTAGGCAAACCTTTCCTGGAAAACCCAGGATGATGTGTGTTCTTGTCACATGAGATTTGAATGAATGACGTCGAAAGAATGCATGGTAAATTAGATAGCGTTTTCCGGGACAATGTGAATCGTGGCGGAATGACGCCGTATGACTTCCGTTTTCATTTCGGGTAATGGCACGATGGAACACGCTAGTGGTAGTGTCTGTGGAGACGCTCCGATTTGGACACAATGGAGAGCTGCGCGGACAGAAAAATCCGAGAATTTTTGTTCAAGATCCCGACACTCAAATGTGAATATCTCCGCCATACAGACATCATTAAGGTACCATTAGATTTGGTTTTGCAAGGCCTATCTATCAGTGGTGGCCTCATTAGTAAATACCCAATTTAAAAATCATGACCCAGCATATCTATCTCTACATGATGATGGCGCCAAGATCAAGATGGCCATCATGCTAAGGTCCCAATTTTACTAATTTCATTTTCTGCTGTGGCAAAAATTAACTGTATACAAGAAAGCATGATTTATATGAAACTCAAACCATATCATACTCTTGACGAGTAATGCGTGGATAGTTACCTTTTTCAGACAGCAAAACGCCTTTCCGTTACCACACGTGTTTCGGTAAAACTGTCAATTCTCGACTGATGGTTTTTGAAGCAAGGCGGAAGTGCCAGGTACAACTGCATACGATGATCAAATTAATATTTAACATTTCAAGGCTAAGTATATGTACTACATCTGAAGTCGGAGTGGGCTCGCCTGAAGGCGAGGGACACCGATAAAAGGGAAAGTAAACCTACACGCAAAATTCAGTCCCTTACTACTTTAAACAGTGTGTAAGGACTACGCTTAAGTTTAAGGGAGCAAAAAGAAAAAATAATGTATATGTACTCAAACCACATTGATTACATCCTGATTATTGATTAGCACGGGGTTTAGAAATGCGTTAACAATCGCAAAACAGTTTTAAAGAAAGTCAAGTATTCACCAGGAAACACTAAATATGATCTGTGTACATTTACACTGAAAACCTCTAAGAATATCTTGAGTAAAGAAAAGAACAAATGCATTCATACTTCAAGAGCTGAATATTGAAGAGGGTTGGCTATTAAAGACGGTAAAACAAAGAAAATTGATATATTTTGGTCACTTGAAACGTCACGAAAGTTTGGAGAGTACAATAATGGAGCGGTATATGCCTGGGAAGAGAGGAGGAGGAAGGCCAAAGAGAAGATGGGTGCAATATGTGGCGGATGATCTCCAGATGGGTGTATCGGACGCGGGACATCTTGCTTGTGATCGTGAAGTTTTCCGGAAGGTTGTTATGGGAGCGAGGTTCTACAAAGGACATGCGACTGAATGACTGGCTGCCATTGAAAAATGACAAGGTAATACAAGACAATTTTAACATTTAGTCATTAGTCGTGATTCCAACTTCACGGCAACGGGTCGTCCCCATTATGCTCCGTTCCTGTGCCAGTGAATATCACACACAATGCTCCTCACTGCCTCATGTGAAAAGTGGAACAAATAGGAGTCTCGACAAACCAACAGCCCGCACAGGTACACTGTGCATAATGCCACCGCCAGAATGCCAACACAAAAGTCCTCCACGAAAAATACAGTTCATCGTCGAAGGAAGCGGCAGTCACTAGAAAATGAGTAGTCACACATCACTGCATAAGGCAAACCAGTCGGTTCTGCGACAAAGGCGGCCGTTATTATTCGAACATGCAGTTCACGCTACAAACAATAGCGGACAGATGTAAAGCATTTCACACGAAATTCACAGCTCAGTGTTGCGCCACGCAATCAACTCGGTAGCAGGGCGGCGGAACCATGTACTTACAGTCCAACATGACGAAAATGTGAATGCAAACAGTAGCCACAAGCATAAACACTCTGTTTAAATGTATATGATATCCTCCATGTTTTGGACCGAGATAATTTTGACATAGAAGTAAAGAACAGATTTGATATACTGTCTGATCTAGAGATCCTATATCAAGATATTTTAATCGTTATGGTGCTAATCCCGTGAAGTCCCATCAGGCGGTGATAGTGCCGGGCCCCCTGCCTCGAGGGGGTCCACCCATGACTACTGGTTGTCACCTTCCCCTGTGCTGTGGAGTCAAGGCACAGAGGAGTAGGTTAAGAGCTATTGACCAAACACCCCGGACACTCAACATACTACAATGGAATGCAGAAGGAGTTTATAACAAGAAAGCCTCCCTAACACAGCGTCTTCATAAAGATAGAATAGATGTGGCATGCATTCAAGAGACACACCTCAACGCCAATCGCACATTTTCAGTTCAGGGATATCAGGCCACACGTTTCGACCGCGAAGGACACAAAGGAGGAGTTGTAATACTTACACGAAATACAATACCTTGCAGCGAAGTATCTGTGATCTCTGACAACCAAACGGAAATTATAGGTGTTGATATAATGATAAAGGACGTGAAAATAAGAATTTACAATCTGTATAGCCCGGCAGATAAGGATCTTACACTCTCAAACATGGAAATAACTGACACAAATTGCATTGTTGTCGGAGACTTTAATAGCCGTTCAGAAAGATGGGGATACCCAGATACTGACAAAAGAGGAGATGAAGTGGAGGACTGGGAAATAGACTCAAATCTCCATCTACTCAACAAAGCGGATGACACACCGAGCTTCTACTCCAGAAGATGGCTTACCACTTCTACTCCAGACTTAGCTTTCTGCACAGGAGACATCCTCCACAAAATCGATCGCCATGTGCTTGACCAATTAGCAGGTAGTGACCACAGACCAATCAAGCTTGTAATAAATATGGAGTATGTTCCACAGGAGCAAAAGCCTTTGCCCCGTTGGAATTACAAACGAGCAGATTGGGACAGATTTGCCATACTAACAGACAAATATTGTGAAAACATAAATACACGATATGGCAACATGAAGCAAATGGTGGAAAGTCTAAACAGAGCAATAATACAGGCGGCCACTGAGTCTATTCCAAGAGGAGCGAGGAAAAATTACAAACCATACTGGACTGAAGAACTACAAATGTTGGAGGACAAAGTTGAAGATGCTAGGAAGACCGCAGAGAGAGAACAAACAACTGAAGCGAACATCTCTCTCAAAGCCATCTCAGCAAAATATAAAAGAACAGTAAATCAAACAACAAGAGATTGTTGGAGGAAAAAAACAGAAAACCTGAATTTTGACAGGGATGGAAACAAACTATGGAAACTAGTGAAAGCCATGAACAATGAAGGACCTAGAAACAAACAAATAACAATTAAACAAGGAAATGCCTTGCTTACAGGAAAAAAGGCTGCAAATGCACTAATGGAACACTATGCCAGTGCAAACCACATTGATATTACAGCCGAACAGAAGAAAGCAATCAAAGATAAACAGATACATCATAGATATACAGAGACAGCAGCAGAATATATGATGGTAAATCTAACATTGGAAGAAATGGAACAGGCAATGAATACCCTAAAAAAGAAGACATCACCAGGAAAGGATGGAATCACAAATGAAATGCTAATAGGACTAGGCACTAAGGCAAAAAAGAAACTACTAGCAGTCCTAAATTACAGCTGGAAGAGGGGAATAGTCCCACAGGCATGGAAGGAAGCTATACTAATACCAGTCCCAAAGAAAGGAAAAGACCTGGAAGAACCAAATGGCTATCGACCTATCAGTCTTCTTAGCTGTGTAGGAAAATTAATGGAACGCATTATCAATGGCAGGCTAACATGGCATCTGGAAGAAAACCAACTCTTAACACCTCACCAAGCAGGATTCAGAAAGTACAGATCCACTGAAGATCAAATAACCTATATAGCTCAGGAAATAGAGGATGCCTTCCAAGAGAGAAAGCACACACTAGCGGTCTGGATAGATGTAGAAAAAGCATTTGATAAAGTATGGAAGGAAGGACTGAAAGTAAAACTGCAAAAAATGCATGTTTGTGGGAAAATGTACAAATGGATCAGCCACTACCTTGAGAACAGAACTGCCAGGACAAAAGTACAAGGACAAACCAGCAAAATGATGCTATTGGAGCAAGGTGTCCCCCAAGGAGGAGTTCTTTCACCAACATTATTCCTAGCATATGTAAATGACATCACAGAAAACTTTCCAGCCAGAGTACACACATCATCCTTTGCAGATGACCTAGCCATATGGACATCTGAAGAATATATTAGTACAGCTAACAGCAGAATACAGCAAGCCCTATTAGCGCTAGAGGACTGGTCAAAATCATGGCTAGTGAAGATAAGTGAGGAGAAAACAACATGCACAGTGTTCTCCCTCTCAACTAAAACTCAGCAACCTAAGCTGGTATTGAATGGAAAAATATTGCGCCATGAAGAAAATCCAAACTATCTAGGAGTCACCTTTGATCGTCGCCTGACATGGAAGTCACATGTTGAGAAAAATCGAACAAGAGCAAGGCAAAGAATGGCAATCATGAAAAAGCTTGCTGGTACAACGTGGGGAGCAGATGAGAAAGTTCTCAAGAAGTTATATACTGGACGGGTGAGGCCAGTACTGGAATATGGCATTGCAGCTTGGGCAACAGCAGCTAAGTCAAACTTTAACAAAATAAGTAGAGTCCAAAATCAAGGAATGCGAATCATAACTGGAAGCCTGAAGACAACGCCTATTAATGAATTAGAAAAGATCACTTGTTTACAACCAATGCAGGATAGAAGAGATAGCAGAGCCCAGCAACAAGCTGAAAAATTTAGAAGATTGACAGACCACCTTATGTATAAAAGATTTAGTGGTTTTGGAAGGGGAAGACTGAAGCGTAGCAACTTTGTAGAAACTGCAAAACGAAAGATTAGGGCAGATCCCATACTTAACATATCAACAGTCAAACCCATTTACAATGCAGACAAGTTCCCAGCTTGGAGACAGCAGCAACTGCCTGAGATGATAGAAAACATTCCTGGTATTGAGAAAAAGAACACTCAGCATGAAACCGAAAGAAGAGAAATAACCCTAAACTACATAAAAGAACATTACCCAAGCAGCAATTGGACCCATGCATATACAGATGGATCAGCCAAAAATTCAGTAGAGAATGGAGGAGGAGGAATTCTCCTAAATTTAAAAAATGGAGTGAAAAAAACACATTCAGTGGCAACTGGAAAGTTCTCAAGTAACTTCAAAGCGGAGGTAGAGGCTCTGAAAACTGCAGCAGAAATGCTCCTGATGGAGGAAAATAAAGAGAAGCAAATAGCTATCTTCACAGATGCAAAGTCAGCTGTCTCAATACTGAAGAGCAAAAACAGCACAGAACTAGCTGACCTAAGAGCAGCACTCCATGGTCTATGCCAGAAATCCAAAAAAGTTGTAATACAGTGGATCCCATCACATTGCAGTATACCTGGAAATGAAGAGGCTGACAGACTAGCAAAAGAGGGTGGACGATTACCACAGCCTGACATAGACATAACCTATAATGAGGCAAAAAGATTTATAAAAAGCACTTATAGAACCAAATGGGAATCAGAGCATCCAGGCCACCAGAAGGATGATGCTTATTACAAACTCGACCGAAGAGAACAAGTAGCAATCTTCAGACTCCGCACAGGACATAACAGGCTGAAATACCACTTGTTCAACAAACTAAAGATAGGAGATACAGATGAATGTAATTGCGGAACTGGTAAAATGACAGCTAAACATTTGCTGCAAGAGTGCCCAATATATGCAGAACAGAGAAAGATATTTTGGCCCACACCTGCTTCATTCGAGGACAAGCTCTATGGAGATATCAACAAGCTCAAGTCGACTGCAGCTTATTTTAACTGTATTCAGGTTGACATTTAAATGTACATTAAGAAGTATTTAGACTGCCACACTTCATACCACAGGCATGTCGGTTACACAAGCCTCCCAGAGGCATGAAATGGAATATTGCTTGGATAGCAAATCCATTACGTGGAAAGTCCGAATCGAAAGCTCACTGTGTGGGCTTCATAAAAGGTGGAAAAAGTGTCCTAGTGGCACAAAATGGAATATTGCTTGGATAGCAAATCCATTACGTGGAAAGTCCGAATCGAAAGCTCACTGCGTGGATGTCATCTGCAAACAGCATTCTTCTGGCTTCTGGAAGAACAGCCTATGGTGAACGGAAGGCCCAATATACGGAAGTGAGGCTAAGCAGCCATGTGCAGGACGTGACGATTCCTTGGGTGAGCCCAGTACCAGAGCGCTGTGTGTTGGCTCTGCAATTATGGAAGCCTCCTTGGATGGCGGGGAATGCCCATGGTCTGCCCCTGCCTTCCCTTGAGGGCCGACCAGGATGCCTTTGGCTGTTCTATATGGGCCAGCTGGGATGGGAGATAACACCGCAACAGTGAGAGTCTAACGTCCTAAGAAACCCCCCGGGAAGGTTAACCCGGTCAACAAATGCCCGCAGAAGTCGGATGTGTCGGCCTAACGGCGCAAGAACGCAGCTCTGCTGTAAACAGGCACAACGCAATCACGTCCGAAAAAAAAACTCCGGATGAACGAAGAAGAAGAAGAAGAAGATATCAAGATTTTGATGATCAATTGGAAATTTTGAAGAATTCAATCAGTTTGGCTGCAGAAACAACTATTCCAAAATTAAAGAAAGTGGGCCGTAAGAAGTGGATGACAGAAGAAATTTTACAACTAATGGAAACAAGAAGACGCAACAAAAATAATCCTGCTAAATATGAAAAAATTCACAGACACGTCAGAACATTATACAGTGAGGCTAAAGAAGCATGGCTTGAGAAAAACTGCATAGAAATTGAAAAACAACACAATCGTAAAAATACCAAATGAATGCACAAAAGAATTCAGGAGCTTACTAATAAAAGAACACGTACATCAGCAGGCTGCCTAAAATCAAAAGATGGAAATATAATAGAAAAGATCAGATTTTACATGTAAGGTCAGATTATGTGAAAAACCTTTATGATGATAACATAAAAGAACAGTATGATGTTCGAAATAATAATGAGAGACCATCAATTTTGAAGATGGAGGTTCACAATATTCTTAACCATATGAAAACTGGCAAGACCCTGGTTCAGACAATATCACAACAGGAGTGATTAATGCTTTAGAAGAATATGGAATAGATCAAGTCACCAGACTGCAGAATACAATATATGATACTGGAGATATATGAGAATTATGTAATTCTGTATTTATTGCAATCCCAAAGAAATTAGGAGCCTTGGAATGTGATCAACATAGAACGTTTAGTGCAATGAGCCACATCAGATTTTGCTACGAATGATCATGCAAAAAGTTAGGAAGAAAATACAACCCGCATTAGGAGAAGAACAATGTGAGTTTGTAAAAGGCAAAGGTACAGTAAATGCTGTGTACATGCTGAGAACAGTAATTGAACGTTCTATAGAAGTAAATAAAGATATATATCTTTGCTTTATTGACTACACAAAGGCTTTCGATAGAGTAAGACATGTCAACATGATAGAGATGCTCGCAGATCTACAAATGGATGGAGAAAACCTTAGACTTGAAAAAACATATATTCGAAACAACAAACTGCGATCAGAATTGATAATGAAGTAGGTCAATATGAGCCTGTTAAGAGAGGCGTGAGACAGGGATGTGTAATGTCCTCACCAGATCTGTTTTCCCTGTATAGTGAAAATATTTTCAGAAATATACAAAATATGAAAGGAATCATCATTAGAGGAAGAAACATCAATAACATTAGACATGCAGATGATACAGTATTGATTGCAGACAATAAGCAGGATCTGCAACATTTAGTAGATGCGGTTGTTGCACACAGTGTTAGAATTAAATTTTAAGACAGATTATGGTCGTTAATAGGAAGAACGAAAAACCACAATGTAATCTACAGGTAAACGGGAATATTCTTAAACAAGTAGATCGGTACAATTATCCAATAACAGTCATAACATATGATGGGATATACCTTGAAGAGATTAGAACAATAATCGCCATGATAAAAGCAGCCTTTTGCAAGATGAAAAACATACTGACCAATAAAAAGATGTTAATTGCTACGAGAAAAAGGCTGTGGAAGTGTGGTTTCTGAGGAGAATGCAAAGAATACCGTGGGCAGACAGAAAAACCAACTACCAAGTCCTACAAGAAACAAATGAAAATCTTAAACCGATTATAGAAATTAGACGTAGACAGTCAACATTTGTTGGACATGTTTAGAGAAGAAATACATTAGACAACTTGGTGGCAACTGGCAAGATCGAGGGGAAGAGAACAAGGGGAAGACAGAGAAGTAAATACCTGGATGGCTTGACCACGTGGCATAATCGAGACAAGAACACTGAGCTGATTCACGGCTCTAGTGATCGAGTGAAACAGCCATCAGATTTTTGTTTTCCAACTTGACAGCTCATTGTCCACGCTTCACATCTGTACAAAATTGCAGGCTCTATGTAGCACCTCAACCTCTTTTTCTCATAGCAATTGACATATTTTTATTGGTCAGTATGTTTTTTATCTTGCAAAAGACTAGTATGTTGAAGACCGGAATCGTTTACTACCGGCAATATGGAGTAGATGTGGGCAAGTCTCTCGAATGATAGTCACACGACGACTCAGAGAAACAGGTTTTACTGCAAGACGACCCCATTATGTAGGGCCAAACCTGACTTTGACAGACATCGTCAGCAGAGCCTGCAGTAGGCAGAGCAATATATCAGATCTACTAGACTGTAGTCGAATGCTGTCCTTTTCACAGACGAAAGCAGATTCAACCACTCAACCTATCCTTTGTCGATGGGCGTATTCGGCAGACTCGTGTTCGTCAGCACAGCCGATTTGGAGGTGACAGTATTCACATTTTGGGGGAATTCAGTTTTCACCACCGCTTGTCTCTACGCGTCTTCCGTGGAAATGTTAATTTCTGTGATAGATCGAGATGACGTTTCTAGATGCAATGGTTGCTCCTGCGTTCACAAATTATACAGACTTGCAATTTCTCCAACAGGATAACGTACATCGCATGCATTACGCTACAACAGCGGAACATTCAGTTAATCAATTTCTATCTATATTCTCTTCAAACCGGACGCCGTGGCTTATGGGGTAGTGAGATGCGGATAATTCCCCAACACACCAGGGCGAGAGTTTGAAGTTAGTTAGTGAGTCGACAGATGATCCTCATTGCACATCGAATCATTTGTGAGGGCTGGTCTGGTTCGCAAGATCAGTTCCGCGTCTAGCGTTCGTTGTCTCGGATGGCTGTGTGAGGTGCACCAAATTGAGATCTTCCCAGCCAACGCAAGTTAGCGAGGCAGGCGTTTCGAGAATGTAACCGCACCGTGAAGACAGAGTCGTTTGAGCGGGCAAAGGAGCAAATTTGTACGACCGTTCGACAGTCTCGATAGCGCCCACTCTTATCTAGATGAGCAGTGGGCCTGCAGTCAGTAAGCTGGTTTGCTTTTCGATTAGTCTTTCCGGCGTAGCTTAGAAGCTCGTCGGTATGCTCCAGTAGTTTAACATGTATCATCGGGTACCGGGAGGGCGCGCTTTAGCGATGTTACTCTTGGCCTGCGTGTGCGTGAATAGTCCGTCTGTTCTATAGATATCTGGTCGATCCTGCCAGTAGTCACATGCTTGTCTCATATTAAGCAATGTATCTCCAAGTTCACACTGTTTCACAGTGAAACGGCGAATGGCTCATTAAATCAGTTGAGATTCCTTAGATGACACGATCCTACTTGGATAACTGTGGCAATTCTAGAGCTAATACATGCTTACCAAGCTCCGACCCTCGCGGAAAGAGTGCTTTTATTAGTTCAAAACCAATCGTCGTTGTCCTTCGCGGCGCGCAGCGTTCCCACTAGTGACTCTGGACAACTTTGTGCTGATGGCATGGCCTTACGTGCCGGCGACACATCTTCCAAATGTCTGCCCTATCAAATGTCGATGCTTGTCCGGAACAGCTAA
Source organism: Cepaea nemoralis (assembly GCA_014155875.1). NCBI lineage: Eukaryota > Metazoa > Mollusca > Gastropoda > Stylommatophora > Helicidae > Cepaea > Cepaea nemoralis. The sequence goes on from JACEFZ010013283.1 coordinate 75,369, forward strand.
TTTTCCGAATGCCTGTCGTGCCCAGAACAGTTCTAATGTCGTTTTCCTGGCACATCGACTAGCGCATATTCGAATCGAACACTCGCCGAGTGGAGACAGTTTGCAGTCCGACCGTCCCTAGTGTGCGGGGAGCGGCACGTAGCGAACGAAAGGCCCAATACATTGAAGTGAGGAATTAAAGCAGCCATGAGCAGGACATAGCGATTCCCTCGGCGAGCCCAGCACCAGAGCGCCATGTGTCGCCCTGCAACTATGGAAGCCACCCTGGATGGCGAATAATGCCATGGACTATCCCTGCCTTCCCTTGAGGGTTGATCGTGAAATATTCGACCGTTCTAACAAGACTAGCTAGGATGTGGACGGCACCACACAAGTGACAGTCCCCCAGGAATGCTAACTTGGTAAACAAAAATGTACGCTAAAGTCGGATGTGTTGGCCTAAGGGTTTCAGCCCACAGGTGCCTAACCAGACAAACCGTAATTGATGAACGCAGAAGACAAAGAAGAAGAACCATTCAGTCCATAAGTGTCCGGATCCCCTCCTCAGCACATCCCGCAGCGTGTAGCGGCTCACGACACAAGTTCTGTGTTGGTTTATTAGTCTTCTTTGGATTCCTGCGCAATTGCTATTGTTTGACCACACCTATTTTAACTTGCTGTTCTCGCAGTTTGACCATGGTTGTAGATTCACAGTCTTCGCTTGGTTCTCGTAAACGACTTACTTCTTGAGAGTTAGAAATAGACGAAGGAGATTTGGCAACATACCACTGTGTTACATTTTCGCAAGCCTCAACATTGCTGTAATATTCCCCGTAAAGCAATCCGCGACTGACACCGCAACAGTGTATGGTTGTTCCGCTTCTACAATTCTAAATTAACAAGGACAGACTCATGGTCCACGGGAAAGCCAAAACTTGAAACGGAAAAAGCTGAGATAAAACCAGCAACAACCAGTCTCATGGCCTCGTTGTACAAACCACAACTCGTTGCCACCAGAAGAAAAGCCGACTGTGCCTGCGGAAAATGGTAGCTTCTCAACTCGCTACGAACACGTTAGAAAATTAAAGTCTAGAGAGAATAGAAGGACAAGAAATACCCTCAGCCAGTTTATTTGGAAAGCAAACCAAATCTCGGACCTGACATTGTGGTGTTGACTTGAAATGTTTGGAAGCCATTCGAAAAGAATTAAGATAAAACAACAATTTATTTTAATTTAAGTTAGTCTGTGAGCCTTTTCAAGAAGTTGGTAAGACAGTGTGTTGTAAACCATGTGTTAGCCCTTAAATTAATTTAGTAGAAACTAAACAAAATAATAATAAACCAACAAAGAAAATATTCAGTTATCATAGTCATAGATAAACTGTATATTAGGACAACCCAATGAGTTTCCTTTTCTACTAGTAAACAACTTATTTAATGTGAAGCATTAGACCTAGCTGTATATGTATTCTAAATGCATGTATGTTGATTGCTGAAATTTCAGGGAATGTCTAGATCCAGCTAGATCCAGACCTGACTAGGTTGAATGCAGCACTTTGTGAATGCAGCACTTTGTGAATGTAGCACCTTGTTGAGTGATACCCTTGATAGAGTAGTGCAGAAACCTATTCACCTGCAAGATTTTCCTCTGCAAACGATAGGTATCAAAATTTACTTAGTCTATTTAGAGAAGTGGAAAACTAGAGCCAATATTCTGCTCAGACCTGGAACAGATCAACATCAAAAAAGAAAATAACATAGTCATTGAGAGATTGCCACAAGATATCTACAAACCTAGAAGTGGAGAAACAGGGTTGTATCCAGTTCTTTTTTTTTCCAGATTACACACATGCCAGTAGATGAGGAGCAGTACATGTAATTGAAAGGCAGATATATATCTGGTGATATAAATATTATACTTGGTACATCAATAATGGACAGTTATAAATATATGTAGATGACATTGTTGTATTGAATGGGATTGTATTTTTGTATGTACTGTTCAACAACCCAGTTTATGTTTATTAAATCATAAAATTGAGATCAGGTCATCTATTGGTTTTTTTTTTCTCTTTTGGTCGTGGTAAAATTGTTTTAAGTAACAACCCTAGATTAATAATTATTTAGTTGGTAGAGGAGAGGCAAGGAACCACCAAAAGGACATTTAGAATACTCAGTAAAAACTTCATTGTTTTCCTGGAGGTATTCCTTGGTTCTCCGAAACTCTATTTAATGGTCTCAAACCATTGAGCCAGTAACAGCTAAATTAATTAAAACGGGCAGGAACACATTGAGAAAGAGGCACTTAGTATCCATTATCTCTTTGCGGTTGAGCCATCAACTATCCATCCGACAACCACCCTGCGATGCTTTCGATGGTACAAGGCATCAGCCGTTCAGAAAGCAAAGGCAAATTGCTACTGAACTAGATTACCTAGTAAATTATAAACAGGTAACACACGCTGAAGTTGATTGCAGTGCCATATAAAGGACATGCAACCAACAAAGGATAAGAAACTCTTGATAACACTAACTGCAGCTGGACCATTACTATAACAGAGTAATTACTATAACTGTATTACGGGTTGTATGGCAGTGTGGGGCTAGCTCGTGCGCAACGTAAGGAATTAGTGAGCAATGCACGGGCGAGCACCGTGGTTGGAGCTGGCACTGAGCGTGTCGTAGGTTAGTTACCAACCAGAAGCCGTTGTACCATCAGCCAGATAAGCAGCATACTTGGTTTACTTGGTTCCATCATGCTTGAATTTGAGCATGCTTCAGTTTGTAAAATAAGAAATCACTGTCTTTTGTATACCACTGCCCTTTTGGTATGGAACAACAATAAACAACAGAACTTATATTGCTGCGGAGTTTGCTTCACGTAATTTTAATCAGAAGTTGACGTTGGGAATTGTATCTTCTATACGACACGGCTACCCTTGGTCCCTCTGCTACTCTGCTATATTATATTTAACGTGATTCATTCTATACCAAACATTGCACCATATATGGATGGATTTAGCTTTGCGCCAAATGATTTCATTAAGAGAAATCAAACATGTTTGTTAGCTATTTAAGATCACATGTCTCGCTGAATGAGGGATTAATTGATTGATTGATTGATTTAGGAACCGACATCACAGCATTCGGGGCATTCCCATAAGCGCTCCGTCCCCATCCTCAGAAGCCAGCTGAATGAGGGAAACACTCGTATCTATTCCTCCGTGTATTCAGGCTGTAACATGTTTTGGCCCTCTCTTGTAACAGGCCCATCCCAGGTTCCTGCTTCTACACATGCGTATGCTAACTTTCTGAGCACAGCATGACTTCATTTGTCATATATTGTTCTGCCTTTTTGATGATCAATCAATCAACCAATTAATCGATCAAGTACCGTCTCCTCAATACTGCAATGGTTCTCCACCAATTTCTTAATCTCATGCTCTGGATGTACACTTGGACATACTGTACGCCAACCATTTGTCCATCTGTTCGCTAACGTTACTGATTGCCTCTTCCTTCTCTGCCTCCGAGATGACAGCCTATTTCTGGTATTTGAAGACGTCATGTCTTTTAATGTTGCGACAATATGCAACTTGTCGATCTCTTTTGTTTTTAAAAATACTTTCTTCTATCACGTTCTTTTTATTGATTGTCAGTGCCTGCTAGTTCAGCCTAGAGCAGAAACAGAGGTTTAACCCTATACATGAGTGCTTGAAAGGTATAGTGTGTGTGTTTTGTTTTTGTTTTTGTTTTTGTTGCCTCAATATAAAATTCAATATCTCAGTAACCAACTGAGGGAAAATGATTCTTCTTCTTCTTTCGTTCGCTTGAAATATGTCTATATCTGCAATGTCGTCTCTTGCATGAATTGAACTGTTTTTTTCAGTTCACACAGTGGTCCATAGAGTTTATCTTCCACTGTCGTCTCTCTAGGCCAGAAGGTTTGCCTAGATATGTTATATTTTGGGCAGTCTTGGAGTATGTGCTCTGCTGTCTGCGACGCCAATCCACATGTGCACATGGCTGTTTCACCAATCTTGAATTTTGTATACATGTGGTTGCGTAATCTATTGTGTCCTGTTCTGAGGCGCAGAATAATGACTTGTTCTGGTCTGTCCATAACGTGGTAGTCATCTTGAGCAGGTTTTGGTGGCTTTCTGACTGATTTGATCATTCTTTTCTTTTGGTGGTATGTAACGGGCACATCAGGCTGTTCTTCTTTGGCTCCTTCCTTAGCCAATTGATCAGCTCTGTCGTTTCCGGGTACTCCACAGTGGGATGGTATCCACTGTATGGTGACTTTATGCTGACTGCTAAGTTCAGAAAGTAGTGTCCTTAGGACTGGCAATTTCCCAGAGAGGAGCGCCTCGAGTACTGATTTTGCATCTGTTAGTAGCACCACAGGTTGTGTACCATTGCTGTTATTTAGTAATTTCTCTGTTGCTATCTTGATTGCCTCAATTTCGGCATCATAGTTATGGCAGTACTTTCCTGTCGGTACTCTGGCTGTGTCCCTAGTATTATTTGGGTATTCTATGTACACTCCCGCTCCTCCATTTCGAACAGCATTTTGTGCTGACCCATCTGTGTAGACTCGGATCCAGAGATCCTGTGGGTATTCTTCATCAAGGAAGCTGAGAGTGGCTGTTCTGCGCTGCACACTGTTCTGTTCTTCCTTGTCAAATATTCCTCTCACTTTTGTCTGGATTTGTAACGATAGTCTATGCTCATCTTTCCATGGAGTTCGCTCTGGAATAGTTGTTAGGGGGATACCAACTGTGGGCAGATCAGTGGTTTCTCTGCAGAGTCGTTTGGCCTGGTGGATAAAACTACTTCTTTTCAACCGCCCCATAGCTAGGTTTTCAAATCTGTTCTTCATAGGGTGGCCTGGCAAGCTGAGGAACTTTTCTGCTTGTATTAGCGTTTTCGTATCTCTGCGCTCACTCAGTGCCTGTGTCCTCCCCATCTTCTCCATTTCCACTATAGGGGTTGATCTCATCCCTCCTGTGGTGACTCTAAGTGCTTGAATTTGCACCTTGTCCAGCTCTTGTAGTGTGGTTTTTGATGCTGAACACCACGCAGTTGACCCATATTCCAGGTGTGGTCGTATGCTCTGTTGGTAAACTTTGCTAAGTATTTTCGTACTGGCTCCCCATGTGGTTCCACTTAGCTTTCTCAGGATGGCTATTTTCCTTCTGGCTTTTGCTACTGCTTTGTTGATGTGCTTTCTCCATGTCAGCTTGCCATCAAATGTTACTCCAAGGTATGTTGGTTCTTTATCTTCTCTTAGGGGAGTTCCATTTATCTGGATGATCCCTGCCTTTTGTTTTGGAGAGAGGGTAAATAGGGTGGTGCTGCACTTGTCAGTGTTTATGCTGACACACCATCTATTTGCCCATGCAGCAAATGTATCTACAGCTCTTTGTAGCAATCTGGTGGCCACTGATGCATATTCATTTGTGCTCGATAGAACCAGGTCATCGGCGTACATTGCCGCTTTAATTCCATGCGGTAGGTGAGCAACAAGATCATTGATGAAGATTAGAAAAAGTGTGGGGGACAAGACTCCGCCCTGGGGGACACCGTGACGCAGTAGTACTTTCTTGCTCTTGAGTCCGTCTATCTGTACTCGGGCTCTTCTGTTGTGCAAGTATGCTTTCACCCATTTGTACATTCTTCCATTGACTTTGCAGTTTCTCAGTTTCTTCATCAGACCTTCTTTCCAGACTTTGTCAAAGGCTTTCTTCAGATCTATCCATGCCGCAAGCACCAGCTTCTTCTCTTGGAATGCATCCTCAATTTCTTGAGAGAGGTAGGTTGTCTGATCTTCCGTAGAGTAGCACTGCCTAAAGCCAGCCTGCTGTGGCACAAGGATGTTTTTACTTTCAATGTACCACTGCAGTCTGTGATTGATGATGCGCTCCAGTGTTTTGCAGAGACAGCTGGTGAGGCTAATTGGTCTGTAGCTAGAGGCAATGGAACCATCTTTCCCTGATTTTAGGAGGGGTATCATGATTGCTTCTCTCCAGGCTTGTGGAACACTGCCTAAGGTCCAGCTGTTATTGAAGATCTGCAACAGCTTTGTTTTGGCCTCTGTTCCTAGGTTCCTGATCATTTCATTGGAGATACCATCAGCTCCTGGTGACTTTCTCATTTTCAGTTTTGATATGGCTAGCTCCAGTTCGCTGATTGTGATGGGTGCCTCCAGAACCTCATGTACTATTTCCTTCTGTCCTGTATGTTGTCGTTTCTCTCGAATCTCTTGTTGTTTCTCTGGACTAATTTTGATATTGCTATCTTGTGCGAATGAGTCCGCAAAATGGTCAGCTGCTTGCTTTCTTGTTAAGATTTTTTCCATCTTTATGTAGTGCAATTTTTGAGTTTCTCCCTGTGCCCTCGTCATTAAGCTGTTTTATTAGCTTCCACAATTTCCTTGTGTCTCTTTCAAAGTTCAGAGACTCCGTTTTCTCCTGCCAGCTTTTCCGTCTAGCCTGCAGCTTGGCCCTTTGAAATTTGGCTTTTGCATGCTGGAATTTATTGTGGTGCTCTTGGCTGGTGTGGCCTCTGCTTGCTTTCTACACACTTCAACATCATTATGCAACTGTTCCAGTTCACTACTCCAGTAGGGTTTATATTGTTTACGGGCTCCTCTTGGTACTGTTTCTCGCGCTGCCTGTAGTATGCATTTCCCAAACTCTTCAACTACTTTATTTATGTCTTTCTCAGTGTTCAGGTTTCTAACCAATATGCTGGTGCGATGCTTGTAGATTGCCCAGTCTGCTTTCTTGTAGTTCCACCTCGAGAGGGTGCTGCTTTCACTTACAAGCTCATTTTCTACGGTTAGAAAGACTGGCCGATGGTCACTGCCACCAAGTTGTTTCCCAACAATTCGTGTAATTGTTCCACTCCAGGTCTGGTGAATGAAAAGCCAGGTCAGGTGTAGTTGTAGAGTGCCATGATCTCGAGTAGAAAGTATGTGGGTCGGACGGCTTGTTAATCAACATGAATCTATTCTCATCCTGCCAGTCTTCCAGTCTCTCTCCTCTCTGGTCCATGTGATCATAGCCCCAGCTCTGCGAGTGGCTGTTGAAATCGCCACACACAATCATTTTTTCTTTTAGTGGTAGTGTGTCCAGTGCCTGTGGGCGGTCACTTGGACAGTAGTAATTGATCAGATGTAGATCTGTATTACCTGTCTTAAGTTTAAGTGTCTGATACTCAGCCCCTTCCATGTAGACTTTGATTTGGGAAGCCATGATGTTATTTCTTACAAGGGTCAGTATCCCACCTTTTCGCCTGTCCTTTCGGTCAGATCGGTAACACTGGTAGCCTCTGATTTTGAAGGCTATATTTTCATTGAGGTGAGTTTCTTGCAAGCAACATATGCTTACTTTTTCTTGGTCCAAGATGTTTTCTAATTCTATTTTTTTTGTTGCTGACTCCCTCCGCATTCCAGTGCATTATTTTAAGTCTTCGTTTGGTAAGGCCAGTCATCCTATTCTCATGTCCCCTGGCTCCACAGGACATCTGAGAAGGACCTCCAGTAGTTGGGGTTGGACCCTTTCGAGACATAGGGCCCGGCACTGCACCTGCCTGGGGGTCCAAAGCAGGGCGAGCACCATAACGATTAGCAGTAGTCGACATATTTCATTTTGCGTGATTGCGTGGCATCCTGATTTCTGTGGTGCGCCTCTTGGCTGGTTGCCTCCGACTTCAGCACCTTTCTTTGCTAGAGCAGACTGTGTCTCACTCGAGTGTAGATGTGTACACGCGCACACACCTGTCTGCGCATGCATGTACGTGCATACACATCTAGAGCATACTGATTATTTTCCGGCGCCAGAGATTCGCCGTCGCCCCTTCTCCTGTTAGTTTAAACAGGTCCGCCGCGTGAAGGCCAGGAGTTGGACTTTTGCTGCATAGGTTATGTATTCACGAGCCATTGAGGTATTTAAGCAATGTTGGGCGCTCACCCCAACACCGCGCCTTGGTTACATACAGCAACATTTGGAACCCAGGGAAAATGATGAGATTTAGTATATAACCTTATCATTATGTCCACCCAACAAAAAAAAGTTTGTTCTGGAGATTTTACAGCAGATTTCAAAGTTTGTTTATATGCGGTATATAAATTACGACTTAGAGATTACGTCCATCATTTTAACAGTATTACAGCTTCACCAAGACACTTCCCCGCATTTTTTAAAATTTTCACGTGATTTTCGTTTTGAAACAAACAGCGCGAAGTTAAATGGGATTGTTCAGAGGTGTCTCCAAATGGGGGTTCTTTCATGAAACGTGATTATATAAATAAACTAGCTGACAAGGCCCGGCTTCTGGCGGGGATCTATCTATCTATCTATCTATCTATCTATCTATCTATCTATCTATCTATCTATCTATCTATCTATCTATCTATCTATCTATCTATCTATCTATCTATCTATCTATCTATCTATCTATCTATCTATCTATCTATCTATCTATCTATCTATCTATTTATCTATCTATCTATCTATCTATCTATCTACCTACCTACCTACCTACCTATCTATCTATCTATCTATCTATCTATCTATCTATGTATCTATCTATCTATCTATCTATCTATGTATCTATCTATCTATCTATCTATCTATCTATCTATCTAATCTACCTACCTACCTATCTCCTGCCTGCCTGCCTGCCTGCCTGCCTGACCGACCAACCGACCCACAGACCCACCGACCGACCCACGGACCGACCGACCGACCCACCCACCTACCTTTCTGCCTACCTACCTACCTTTCTGCCTACCTACCTACCTACCTTCTGCTCCTACCTACCTACTACCTAACCTCTGTCTGTCTGTCTGTCTGTCCTGTCTGTGTCTGTCTGTATTACTATTGTACTACCGGTATATGCCCTGCGGTCGACGGTCTAACGGCGAAAACTCAGCTCTGCTAACCTACACGCTGTCTGATCCGCTCTATATAAATATTGATAAAAGTTACTGGAAAAAATGTGAGGACCATGTGTTGAAAGAGGAAGAGGACTATTGGAGAAAGGATGGATTGAATTTTATGCAACCGAGAGCAATCATCAACCTACTGGAATCGTCCGACACAGATTAAGGTCTGAGCAGATCGCAGACCTTAATCTACGTACACACTTACTGGGATATTTTGCTCCAACTATTCAGACGAATTGCAGGCCCTAAACATTACAGCATCAGCATCAGCTGAAGAAACAAGAAGGAAATGAAAAATAAGGTAAGAAATATAGTCCTTCTACTTTCCTGTTAATTTACAAATTATTTACCCCGTGCCTCTGTAAATTCTCTGTCTTTACTAATATTACACATTGCACCCCTCTCGGGATTCTCCGTGGTGAAGTGGTCAAGCCGTCTGACTCGGGCTCCGAAGGTTGTATGTTCGATTCCGGGCCGCGTCCTTCATTTCACGAGTGCATTTTTTCGGAGACTCCCGAGGGTCGTCGCTGGAGCTACGGAGTTCGTGCTTTGTGCGACGCTTTCCGCGCTGCGGAAAGAAACTGAGCCATATGGGATAAAAACCCGGTGCAATGCAGCCGACCCTGTCGAATTTAAGCTACTTCTTTCATTGCACCCACTTCCATACGAATCCGGATACGCCTTTGTGTGTCATCTGAATTGGCAGGTCTCCAATTACTGTAAACTTAACTTTGTTAGCGAGAAATCACTAGTTGTTCAGCAAAACATCAAAGGAATGTCGCCGCTTTTGATGATTTAAGTTGTTTTTGGACCTATCAAAGACATATTCCTTGGGTGGGGGTAAATATAAGACGGCTGGAAAAATTTCATAACGATGCAACAGACAGTTTTCAAAATAACTGATCGTGAATGAAGGCATTCAAATCGGAACATACTATAGTGAAAATCCAATTCATTACCTTTGCGCTGTGTTAATATTTAAATATATTTACTTTACACAGGTGATGTGTGCTGGATTGTATTGACTGTTTTGACTGTTTGTCGTGTTTCTGTTTTGGTGAATAATTATTGCATTGATTGTTCTAGTGGGTCTTTTATTCAGAAATACAATTTGTTACATTTATTATCCATCTTGTCTCTGCTGTGATGTATAATTTATTTCTTTCATCCCTTGTTTGTCTCTATGGTGAAGTGCATTGATCAGTCTTAGACAACTCATTGAAACATCAACCGAATTCATGAAACACTCTACTTAGAATTTGTCGATCAAGAAAAGGCATTTGATTTATTAGATAGAAAACGCTGTGGGAAATCCTTAAACAATATGGAGTGAGTACACATCTAAAAACCTATGTAGAAGCTTATACAACAACAGTGAACGCATAGTGAGAGCAACTGGAGAACACTCAGAATCCTTCACCATAAGATCCAAAGTACGACAATGTTTAGTTTAGTTTAGTCGATGGACCAACATCACTGCACACGGGTGCAACCCACAAGTGCCCAACGACAAGGTTGTGTCCTATCTCCTCTCTTGTTCATAACTTATATAGACAACATATGTAAAGAAACCAGCCAGACAGGTTATAGCAACGCTAGATTTTATTAGGAGACAGCAAGTCAAAGGTCTGACCATGCAAGTAGGTTACCAGCTAACAGTATATCACCAGCAATGATGTACAGACCAGATGGAAGCAGAGGAAGAGCCGACCACGTAAACGATAGACGCAGGGAATAACAGAGTCCATGGTAACATCGATACATGAAGCCCATAAGCGGGCACTCTCCTGTTGTTTATACTTCACCTCGACACCGCAAGTACAAGAGGAACGTGATGAGATGAGAAGAAGGATGTCTTGCATTGATCTGAGATCATCTCGTTTGTGATGTGTAAATATTTTAGAATTCGCATAGCTAAAAGACATAAACAAATCGACACAATGTTAGATCCAATGTTTAGTGAGAACATACTAAAAAAAAAGTAGATTTCAAAGTTTGTTTATTGCGGTATATAAATTACGACTTAGAGTTACGTCCATCATTTTAACAGTATTACAGCTTCACCAAGACACTTCCCCGCTTTTTTTAAAAATTTTCACGTGATTTTCGTTTTGAAACAAACAGCGCGAAGTTAAAGGGGTTTGTTCAGAGGTGTTTTCCAATGGGGGTTCTTTCATGAAACGTGATTATATAATAAACTAGCTGACAAGGCCCGGCTTCTGGCGGGGATCTATCTATCTATCTATCTATCTATCATCTATCTATCTATCTATCTATCTATCTATCTATCTATCTATCTATCTATCTATCTATCTATCTATCTATCTATCTATCTATCTATCTATCTATCTATCTATCTATCTATCTATCTATCTATCTACTATCTATTATCTATCTATCTATCTATCTATCTATCTACCTACCTACCTACCTACCTATCTATCTATCTATCTATCTATCTATCTATCTATGATCTATCTATCTATCTATCTATCTATGTATCTATCTATCATCTATCTATCTATCTATCTATCTAATCTACCTACCTACCTATCTCCTCCCTGCCTGCCTGCCTCCCTGCCTGACCGACCAACCGACCCACAGACCCACCGACCGACCCACGGACCGACCGACCGACCCACCCACCTACCTTTCTGCCTACCTACCTACCTTTCTGCCTACCTACCTACCTACCTTTTCTGCCTACCTACCTACCTACCTACCTACCTACCTACCTACCTACTGTCTGTCTGTCTGTCTGTCTGTCTGTCTGTCTGTCTGTCTGTCCGCGCTATTAAATATTGATAACCCGGGAAGGTTAACCCGGTCAACAAATGCCCGCAGAAGTCGGATGTGTCGGCCTAACGGCGCAAGAACGCAGCTCTGCTGCAAACAGGCACAACGCAGTCACATCTGAAAAAAAAACTCCGGATGAACGAAGAAGAAGAAGAAGAAATATTGATAAAAGTTACTGGAAAAAATGTGAGGACCATGTGTTGAAAGAGGAGGACTATTGGAGAAAGGATGGATTGAATTTTATGCAACCGAGAGCAATCATCAACCTACTTGAATCGTCCGACACAGATTAAGGTCTGAGCAGATCGCAGACCTTAATCTACGTACACACTTACTGAGATATTTTGCTCAAACTATTCAGACGAATTGCAGGCCCTAAACATTACAGCACCAGCATCAGCTGAAGAAATAAGAAGGAAATGAAAAATAAGTTATGAAATATAGTCCTTCTACTTTCCTGTTAATTTACAAATTATTTACCCCGTGCCTCTGTAAATTTATGTCTTTACTAATATTACACATTGCACCCCTCTCGGGATTCTCCGTGGTGAAGTGGTCAAGCCGTCTGACTCGGGCTCCGAAGGTTGTATGTTCGATTCCGGTCCGCGTTCTTCATTTCACGAGTGCATTATTTCGGAGACTCCCGAGGGTCGTCGTCGATGGAGCTACGGAAGTTACCTTGCTTTGTGCGACGCTTTCCGCGCTGCGGAAAGAAACCGAGCCATATGGGATAAAAACCCGGTGCAATGCAGCCGACCCTGTCGAATTTAAGCTACTTCTTTCATTGCACCCACTTCCATACGAATCCGGATACGCCTTTGTGTGTCATCTGAATTGGCAGGTCTCCAATTACTGTAAACTAACTTTAGTTAGCGAGAATCACTAGTTGTTCAGCAAAACATCAAAGAATGTCGCCGCTTTTGATGATTTAAGTTGTTTTTGGACCTATCAAAGACATATTCCTTGGGTGGGGGTAAATATAAGACGGCTGGAAAAATTTCATAACGATGCAACAGACAGTTTTCAAAATAACTGATCGTGAATGAAGGCATTCAAATCGGAACATACTATAGTGAAAATCCAATTCATTACCTTTGCGCTGTGTTAATATTTAAAATATATTTACTTTACACAGGTGATGTGTGCTGGATTGTATTGACTGTTATTGACTGTTTGTCGTGTTTCTGTTTTGGTGAATAATTTATTGCATTGATTGTTCATGGTGTCTTTATTCAGAAATACAATTTGTTACATTTATTATCCATCTTGTCTCTGCTGTGATGTATAATTTATTTCTTTCATCCCTTAGTTTGTCTCTATGGTGAAGTGCATTGATCAGTCTTAGACAACTCATTGAAACATCAACCGAATTCAATGAAACACTCTACTTAGAATTTGTCGATCAAGAAAAGGCATTTGATTTATTAGATAGAAACACGCTGTGGGAAATCCTTAAACAATATGGAGTGAGTACACATCTAACAAACCTATGTAGAAGCTTATACAACAACAGTGAACGCATAGTGAGAGCAACTGGAGAACACTCAGAATCCTTCACCATAAGATCCAAAGTACGACAATGTTTAGTTTAGTTTAGTCGATGGACCAACATCACTGCACACGGGTGCAACCCACAAGTGCCCAACGACAAGGTTGTGTCCTATCTCCTCTCTTGTTCATAACTTATATAGACAACATATGTAAAGAAACCAGCCAGACAGGTTATAGCAACGCTAGATTTTATTAGGAGACAGCAAGTCAAATGGTCTGACCATGCAAGTAGGTTACCAGCTAACAGTATATCACCAGCAATGATGTACAGACCAGATGGAAGCAGAGGAAGAGGCCGACCACGTAAACGATAGACGCAGGGAATAACAGAGTCCATGGTAACATCGATACATGAAGCCCATAAGCGGGCACTCTCCTGTTGTTTATACTTCACCTCGACACCGCAAAGTACAAGAGGAACGTGATGAGATGAGAAGAGATGTCTTGCATTGATCTGAGATCATCTCGTTTGTGATGTGTAAATATTTTAGAATTCGCAATAGCTAAAAGACATAAACAAATCGACACAATGTTAGATCCAATGTTTAGTGAGAACATACTAAAAAAATAAGTAAATAAAATAAAAAGTACAAACAAGCAAGCAGAATACATTACAATCCAGAGTTAAAGTATCATTATTGCCACCCTTTTCCGTTGTTGTTAGTGTGATGGTGAAAAACATACTGTTGGTAGTCGTCGATTGTTGTTGACAAGGACCACCAAGGATAGTCCCCTAAAAGTATCCCATTATATGAAGCAAACCATTGGACCAGTTCTGGATTATGTGGGCATGCACACTGAAGCCGAGTGTGGCTAAAGATCAGCTTGTCAAGCTTACCAGTGATTTCACATTCTGGGGAAGTTTCGTCATAAAGTTGTTATAAAGGATCAGATAACGTAAGCCCGACAGAGATTTGAATTCAAAACAATGTTTTCCTGTAGTGAACTTTAATAACGAAGACACAAGAAATAGATTGCACGATTTATTACCTGGTATATTTTGCTGCATTTCGTCAGCTACTTACTGCATTTGATAGTCCTAGCAATCCACATACTTACAACAGGTCCTTGTTACGGGATGTTTGTTTGTTTGTTATATGCAACCTATAAAGACATTTTGGCGTACATGTTTTTGCCAGTCCATACAGGAAACAAAGAATACTAACACTGTCAACTACCATACATGTCGTAAGAAACTACTAAGGAGGGTTGGAATGGGACTGGATACCATATCCCTTTGAAAACGTTAACTGCAATATCCAAGCATCCACGAACAAGTTAAAAAAAAAAAAAAGATGAAAGGAAAATAACCCATCCAACTAAACGAAAGAACAAATAAACTCAAAGGGTTAAAAATTGAGCACGTCACTCTCTTGCATAAATGATTTCATCACTATATCACTCACGAGGCTAACCGTTAACAAGAACAATATCAAAATGTGCATTATAAAGGCATGAGAAATGTGCATAAGTCACACATAAACTTAAGTAATTAGACAAATCCTACAAGCTGAAATATACAGCATACATATTCACACTGTAATTTCAGTTGCCTATCACGGTAATTTTTAACTGACTATCTTGTCTTTCTGTCTGCATAAAACTGGCTTCTGTAAATTAATGGCGATTGCCGAAGCCGTGATGACCGATACGGGATTGGAGCCCAAGTTCAATTCTGTTAAGTTTGGCATATTCGTGAAGCTTGTGTCAGTGACCTCTGTGACCTTGTTGGAAGTCATATTAATCGGGTTATGTTTACTGGAAAATGACCGGTAGTAATATGTATGATGTTATTACTGCACATATCAATTCGATTTAAATTTGTCAAATTTGTGAAATCTGAGAGTATTGTGAGACTCATTGATTTTATGACTAGTTTAGTAGTAACGTAGTAGCAAAGGCAAACTAACTAATCTGGCCAAGCCCCGATCTATCGTTTACATGAACAATTATGTTTTTGCTAAGGCCAATGGACTGAGGATTTTGTAGTCTTGATAACGCCTCTAGCAGCTGGGTTAAACTAACATTAACCAAAATGAGTTCTATCAGCGTGTCTTCCGGTGATATGAATGCGTCTTCAGTTAAGGATTTTAAATCGTTTTCGGACAAGTCCAGTGATTTCAGTGAGGTAAATAACCGCAACCAGCTCCGCCACACGATGAAGCCGACTTTGGTTAGCCATAATCTTTGAACGGTTTTACCAACAGACTGTGATACGGCGTTGTTCCTGTCTACTGTCGTACTGTCATTTACTGCCAATATAGTACCTTGCGGTGTATGGCAGAGGGGTCTGTGAACCTGATGAGATAAGGCTGCCTGGCTAGTGCAGTCGCCGCGAACTGTGCAGGTTAGGACTTTCTTTTTGCCCCCGACAAAAAAGTCTTGTACAAGTCTTGTACATAACAATTGCCCTACTAAGAAGGTCATTCTTAATTATCTAAAAAACTAGAGCTGATAGAAAAATATCTGTTTACATTTTT
Organism: Cepaea nemoralis; assembly: GCA_014155875.1. Classification (NCBI taxonomy): domain Eukaryota; kingdom Metazoa; phylum Mollusca; class Gastropoda; order Stylommatophora; family Helicidae; genus Cepaea; species Cepaea nemoralis. Next base: position 91,128 of record JACEFZ010013283.1, read on the forward strand.
GGAATCAGCAAGACAACATTACACAAGAACAACTGTACAATTTAAGGCACCAAAAATGTTCATAAATTATTATCATCATCACACAATAAAATAAACACACTATTCACATATAATACAATTTGTAACAATATTTATTACATTTGTTGTCAATTCATGTTCACCAAGATGTCAGCATGGTCAAGAGGTTTAACACGATCGCACTGAAACTTCCTAAGTGCTAACTGTGGTCTCGTGGTTTCATTCCACACCGATCAATTTGACTTGTACGTTGACTTCTCTTTCAGAAAGCAATGGCAAACTACTTAACGTAAACTTGAAAAGAAAATCAACCTGTCTTTCGGCCCATAGTGGTCCATCAAAGTCCACTGCCAGTGTTAGTGGACAGTGATTTGGTGATTTGAATTTGCAGTTTAGTTGACCGTCCCTGCATCTTAGCCAGATCAAGTGCAGATAAATTTACACGGTGATCTTAGCCGAAAGGCCGAGAAGCGATCTTGAATCAGTTTAGGCATGATGCTATTAATATTTCCCTCCCACTAATTGGTTAGATAGTTAGTTAGTTATTTAGTTAGATAGTTAGTTAGTTATTTAGTTAGTTAGTTAGTTACTTATTGAGTTAGATAGTTAGTTAGTTATTTAGTTAGTTAGTTAGTTAGTTAGTTAGTTAGTTAGTCGACAGATCATCCTCATTGCGCATCGAACCATTCAGTCCGTAAGTGCTCGGATCCCCTCCTCAGCAAATCCTGCAACGTGTAGCTGCGTAGCAGCTCACGACACCAGTTCTGTGTTGGTTTATTACTCTTCTTTGGCTTTCTGCTTAGTGTTCTTGTTTGGCCACACCTCTTTTAACTTGCTGTTCTCGCAACCTGACCATGGTTGAAGATTCCCAGTCATCGCTTGGTTCTCGTAAACGACTTACTTCTAATAGAGCATTCAGAATATCTGCCTGGTCCATGGCTCGTCCGCCTTCCACAGTAGCCCTACCTGCAAGCCTGTCAGCCTGCTCATTCCCTCGTACACCCGCATGCCCTGGCACGAAGATGAAACTAATCTTTGCCAGCCGAGACCGCTCCAGAGACAGCAGCCACTCTCTTCGACCCACCCCATCTCTATCCTCCTGAGCATACTCATTGAGTCACTAAGGACACAATCCCGATTGAATGTCTGTGTCTCGAGCCATGTTACTGCTTTACTTACTGCCATGACTTCCATAGTCAGGCTGCTTGTGGTCAAAGCAAAAGCCCAGACTCTTCCTTCACAATTTTCCCTATGGCCTGAGCCGTGAAGGCCCATGAACTTCTCACTCCTCGGACGACCGACCCATCCGTGTAAATGACAGCACCATCCTCTAAAGAGTTCTCGAAGATCAGAGCCTGTACTTCCACCTCCACAGCAGCTGGATTTTCTTGTCTGCATTTCCTGTCTAGTTGGATGCACACTGAAAAGGATGTACAGAGCTCTGTTGGCACTTGTACCCACTCCTCGCCAGGTTCTAGGTCCTTAAGTGAACACATCTGCCGAATAATGTCTTCGCCTTGACCCATCCACGACTTTCCTCTTTTTAACCTGCTGCCCTTTACCTTCTTAATCTCGCTATGCAGTGGATGTTGTGTGTTTGCGTTGACTCTGAGATAGGCACGTGCTGGCAAATTTGTATTCTGTCCCTCATGTTGGAAAATCAAGAAGGTAGCGCATCGCCCTGCATGCTGTATCTCTTGTACATCCAAGAATGAATGCGCATAGCTTCGTTCTGTATCCTTTCCATCCTTTCTATCTGCTTATGGCTGAGAGTCAGGATCGCCATCGCATACTCCCAGAAAAGAAAGGGCCAGCCCCTCATAAAGAAGACACAGATGACGCTGCTCACAGTTTGCCGCCACCATCACCCACATCGCATCCAAACCCCGCTTGGCCTTTGTTATCACCTGGTCTACGTGCACAGTATAAGCTAGGCTTCGATCAAATCGTATCTCCCTAGGTAATTCATGCCTGCGTTCTTTCCACCGTCTCTGAACCAGATTTACAGTTGGCGTGGGGTGTTGACAATATGGTTATTTAAAGAGAACCATGTCACTGTTGCCTTCAATGGGTTGACCATTGCTTCAGCTTCAACACACCAAGTGCTTATGCGAATGAGTTCGGTTTGTAGTTCTACAGCAACCTGATCTCTTTCCTCACCGTGACAATACACTTAAACATCGTCTGCATACGACAATATCTTCCCCGGTCCTATGATTTTCTCGCTGGTGATTCTCACAGTGTCGGCGTTGAACAGCACCGGAGATAATGGTAATCCCTGTGGTAGGTAGGATATATCGTGTTTTTTTTCCCCTAAAGTTATACTGCCACATCTAAAGACTACATCCGTTGGAAGAAGGCAGCAGCGATACAGCTAAGGAGGAAAGGATTTATCTCGAGTTCCCTTCCACTGCCGGAACAAAAAGCAAACTGCTGTTGATTGCAACGTTAATAAAATTTATGAAGAAGAAGAATGTTACACCATCATAGTGAGCCAAATCTAATGTGTAAACACGCGTGTATCTTCTATGTGGATTTAATACTATCAACTTCCAACAGTATGGTACAAGAAACCCACTTCAAAGCTTTCTTTTAATCAATCCTGATAATTCCATGAGTATTCATCACCTCATCTTGTTCCTCTTGTACCTGGATGTGTCGAGGTGAAGCATTAACAGCGGGAGGGTGTCCATTTATGGACTTCATATGTCGAGATTCTCATGGACTGTTATTCCCACTGTCCACATTTTACATGAGTATTATCCCTTCCTGGTGGAATTGCTGCTGAATTTATAAAGGCAGGCGGCCGCGCATTACACCTAAAGCTATACGACTAATAATAAAAATGTGGAGGACAGAAGAAATATCCCATGACTGGAAAGAGTCATTATTGATACAAATCTTTAAGAAACGAAATAAGTTCCAATGTGAAAATTATAGAGAACTATCACTCCTATCTACAGGCTATAAGATACTATCCACGGTATTACTAAATAGACTAAAACCGTATTCAGAAGACATATTAGGTGACTATCAGGCGGGTTTCAGACAAAACAGATCAACAATAGATCAGAATTTATCTTACGAAAAATAGTCGAGAAAAATTCCGAATATAAAAGAAATCTCCATAGCATTTTTGTGGATTTTAAAAAGGCTTATGATAGTGTCCATAGGAATAATCTATGGAAAGCTATGCAGGAATTTGGAATACCAAGGAAGTTAATCAACATGACCAGCCTATGCATGGAAGATACATATAATATAGTAACATATAAAGGCAGGAAATCAGACCCTCTCCAAATAACATCTGGCTTGAAACAGGGTGATGCACTATCGCCACTCCTTTTCAATCTGGCTCTAGAGAAAGTTGTAAGGAAGGTAAAAGAGGAATGTGCTATTGGAGGAACATCCAGACTGCTTGGTTACGCAGATGATATAGATATTATAGGGGAAAATGAACAAAAGACAGTGGAAACATTGACTCACTTAAAGGAAAATGCTCAACAAATGGGGCTGGTTATCAACCAAGATAAGACAGAATATATGGTAATTTCAAGAGAAGGAACGGCTAAAAACTCTGGCCACATACAAATAGTTAATATGACCATTAAAAGAACGGAAACATACAAATAACTGGATACAATCTTCAACTGCTCCAACATAATAAGGGAAGAAATACAAGCTAGAATCCACTCTGGAAATAAGATATACGATGCAATACAAGACCTGCTAAAATCAAATGTGCTATCTCGTAAAACCAAGATCAAAATTTACAAAACACTGATCAGATCAGTTGTGCTGTATGGCTCTGAAACCTGGAATACAATTAAAGGAGACGAAAGTAGTATACAATGTTGTAATTACACCTCAAACTCTGGAGTTGCTCCAGATTTGTGACGTAATATTTTACGATATGCAGAGTATGGCTCCAGATCGGCTCCTCATAGAAACTGCTCATGAATGAACCTCATTGTTTGAAAAATTGGCGGGTATTTTTGCTACTTCCGGTGTCACTTTAGGCTGACTACTTCCGGTTGACTACTTCTGGTTCATGGGTTCATGGGCACCGTCCCGCCCACAGGTGCCTCAACGGCCAACTCCGCTTCCGCCCGATCGTCCCGGGACGATTCGAAGACAGCGAGGCAAGCCCGGGCATGTGGAATACTTATATAGTTAAGTAGACCAAATATGCACCGGGCACCCGGGTTCGAGTCACAGTGTATGGATGTGTGTATGTATGTGTGCGTGTGTATGTGGGTACACGGGGTAGGCCGATGTGAGGGGTGCGAAGGAATGGGCCCTACCCAGGATATTAGCCATTGCCCCCAAAGGGGCCGCCAACCACACCTACTGGGAGGAAATGAAGAATGGCTAGCAATAAGGTCCTGGCCAAACCAAACGCAGAATATACTACACTTTGATCTAGCCAAAAGAACGCTTGGGCATATTCAGCTTTAGGAAAAAAACTGATGCCAGATTACGGCTATTAATTCTATATATGGGTAGATTTCCACAATTAATAAACTTTTAATAACATATACCCTGGAAGGTTAACCCGGTCAACAAATGCCCGCAGAAGTCGGATGTGTCGGCCTAACGGCGCAAGAACGCAGCTCTGCTGTAAACAGGCACAACGCAATCACATCCGGAAAAAAAACTCCGGATGAACGAAGAAGAAGAAGAATAACATATAGATAGTGATTAATTCCAGAGAAAATAACAATAAAGACCAGTCTCAAAATAATACATTCAATTAAATTAAGATAATCAGTGAATTTTGCGAAATAATCATAAAAATACTTAACAAAATAATAACGCCAGTTATTTCCCTTTGCGTATTTTGGAAATAATTGCGTACCTTGATACCGACAAGACCGGGGCATGTCATCTTCGCTTAGTGTAATATCACAGTAACCGATTAACACCCGATAGTGAACTTTTGAACATAGCGGTTTTAAATGGCGCTGAATCGGGTGAGCACATCGCCAAATGTATAAACAAATATTCTAAGGCACTTTGCATCGGTGCAAATGAAGTAATCACATGAAAAAGTTGGGTAAATGATAACACAAAACTACAATATATGTCAGAAATTGTACATCTCGAAAGGCAAAACCTGTCGGTATGTGTGGATATTGACAACTTTGTTTTAGTTTGCAGTAATCTCGCAAAAGTGTTAAGAATTATGCACCCGATAGTGATAAAAGAGATGTATTATACAGACATCAATGATATCACACCACACGGCTATCTTGTAAAAGTAAAAAGAGGTCTGACGTGCCTTTAATCACATGTGGAGTCCATTCCGCGAGTTTGACATATATGTCACATATGTGTAAATGTAAGTAGTATGTAAAGGGACAATCGAGACGTAAGGTGGCTCACCCCAAGACCCAAAATAATTTCTTATTTCGCTTAAGTATCGACACAACAAGCATTAAGAAGCTGCATTTGCAAAGCTCATGCAGTAGGATACATAACTACTTCCGGGTTTGTGTAGTTAAAAACGTAAAACTGTAAGTAGTAAAAGAAATATTTAAAAAATAGTCTATTTTGATGTGTAAAGTGAAAAGTTAAAGATGGCGGCATGGGTATGAGGTCTACCACTAACAATTCCAATGCATATTTATGGATCAGATCGTCAGAAGCTCTTGGCATTGTCTCAGCTATGATCTATTGTAAAGTAACCGATTATATATTGTAATAGCGTTTATTACTGTCAGTAGTGATGGGACTTAAACACTGCCATCATACCAATGGCGAAGTGGTAGAGACACAAGACTTGTCATTGGGCTGTGTGATGGTGTACAACCAGTCACAGGGGCACGTATCTAAGGAATATACCCGATCACACTAGGTTAATGGCAAAACAGACACGTGCTAACTGGCTAAAACAGGTGAAATATGGCGCCGCTTCTGGTCGCATGTATAATTGCTACAAGAAGACCACGTGCTGACTGTCTAAAGCCGGTAAAGATGGCGTCGCATCCGATCACATGTGGTAATGGGATAAAACCGAAGCACGTGGCTAAAGCAGCTCAAATATGGCGCTGCATCCGGTACACATGGGTAATGGTCACATCCGATCAAATATGGCGCTGCTTCAATCGCATGTGTACTGACTACAACCAGACCACGTGCTCACTGTCTACAAGTGGTCAAAGATGGCGGCGCATCCGATCACACGTGGTAATGGCAAAACCAGACCACGTGCTCGCTGGCTAAAACCGATCAAAGATTGCGCTGTATCCGGTCATGTGTCTAATGGGATGCAACCGAAACACGTGACTAATGACTCAATCGGTCAAAGATGAAGCCGCATCCGGTCACATGACCAGACAGTGCATAATATTCTGCTGAGTCATTCTACGTCAGAAAATAGCGTGTATAAGACGGTCAGCATTCGCCGTATAGAAGTATCGGTCTCTGTGAGCAGCAACCAGATCAACATGTGGCAAGCCGCTAGTGGTAAGTTGTCTTTATTGATAAATCTTTCACATTTTCGATGTGGTTCTCTATGTAGGCATACAGTTAACCTAACAATACTAGTATAATAAAGGGATATATGGAGCTTGACGCATATAACTGAAGAGACAAGACATTTCTTCATATATTATGGTAGACTGAGACGATATGGAATACAGCCGGCGATCGAGTCCGACTGGCTCAACCCAACAGCCTTTTAAAAAGGGACATATGCCCTCGTGGACAGAAGGACTGTTTACCGTCTGTCGTATAAACCAGACCAGTCCGGTGATTCAGCGGAGGGACTCCAAGGCTCATTTTACCGAGAAGAAATACAACTTGTCGGAGACAAGCAAGTGTATCGCGTTGAAACAGCCTTACAAGAACGATTTATAAAAAGTAAGAATCTTTGCTAACCATTGTCTGAGTAGGTTGGTTTTTCAGCTGGTAGCCTGGTATGCACATGTCACTTGGCATGTAGTCATAATACTGATCTCCTGCTTGGTGGGCTGATATCTGAGTATTGTAGACAACCGGGGCATCAATAATCTGAGTGTCGGGCACATCATGTCTTTGTAGAGGCTGGAGTTTCAACGTAACGCCACGTATTTCACAATTATTATAGGTCTGATCTCTTCCGAACTCGAAAATGTAACGTCAGCACTGAAGTCCCGGTCGTGAATGAGACCTTTGTGCCCGTATTAGTGGTTAGAATTATTTCCACCGTGTCGAAGGAGTAACGACTCAGAGGTACATGGTGAAGTTTGTCGTAGGCTCGAAACACTAATGTCGAGCGCTGATTCATGATAGGAACCGTCCTTAGTAGTGGGACCATGACGTCTCCGACTGGTCTCACCGCTATGAGATCGCAGTAGTATTTTCACAACTACTTTCTTTGATGCATTGTCGAAATGGAATAGAACACAGAGCTGATCGTCTACCTTCCGATCTTTCATTAGTCGATTCAGTGCAGCTATAAATGCGTCTGGTGAACTGTACAGGCCCGGGGGACACGCATTTCTTATCACTCTCCCGTTGGGTGGGATGTATCTTAGCCACACTTCATTCTCTATCACATTGCAGTAGTAGTTGGGAAATTGAATTTCGGCCAGACCCACTTCGAAATGTTGACTCACCTGAATAGTCTATGGTAACTTGAAAAACTAGTGACCTGGTGTGTTCTTGGGAAACATGTTCGGCGAAGTATTACTCGGTAATGTCAAGTAGAAACTCATATTTTAGAATTTGGTAGCATGTAACCCAGACAGCTGCTTAGAAGAGCAATCCACAGCTTGCCCTCGGCTGCGTCGACGCTGTCTCAAGACAGATTGAATAGCGATACGGCAATGACGGTGTATATAACGACAAGTTTACAGAAGAAGACAATCTCTAGTCGCGGCACTCGCCGACCAAACATGCACCAGAACGAATTTCTATCCCCTTCTGGGCTATTTTGTGGATTAGTTCCTGGTTTGTGAAATCAGCGTGGTTTCTTACATTAGTATCTGGTTAGGTCTAAGACCCAGCTGTCGAATGACTTGGCATAGCCGAACCACTTGATTAAATACTTTTGACGACCACCTCGCCTGGGTCGTTCTTGTAAGACTGTTTCAACGCGATACACTTGCTTGTCTCCGACGAGTTTAATTTCTTCTCGGTAAAACAAGCCTTGGAGTTCCTCCGCTGAATCATCCTTTAGCACATACGTCACCGGACTGGTCTGGTTTATACGAATGACGGTAAACAGTTCTTCTGTCCATGAGGGCATATACCCCTTTTCAAAAGGCTGTTTGGGTTGAGACAATTGGACTCGATTGCCGGCTGTATTCCATGTCGTCCCAACCTACCATAATATATGAAGAAATGTCTTGTCTCTTCAGTTATATGCGTCTATGCACCATATATCCCTTTATTATACTAGTATTGTTGGGTTAACGGTATACCTACTCGGAGAACCACATCGAAAATGTGAAAGATTTATCAAAAAAGCCAACTTACCATTAGCGGCTTATCTGGTTGCTGCTCACAGAGACCGATACTTCTATACGACGAATGCTGGCCGTCTTATACACGCTATTTGCTGACGTAGAATGACTCAGCAGAATATTATGCACTGTCTGGTCATGTGACCGGATGAGACTTCATCTTTGACCGGTTGAGTCATCAGCCACGTGTTCCATATGTATCGTTATGCATGTCACTGGATGAATCGCCATCTTTGACCGATTGAGTCATTAGTCACGTGTTTTCGTTGCATGCCATTAGACACGTGGCCGGATACAGCGCCATCTTTGATCGGTTTTAGCCAGCGAGCACGTGGTCTGGTTTTGCCATTACCACGTGTGATCGGATGCGCCGCCATCTTTGACCACTTGTAGCCAGTGAGCACGTGGTCTGGTTGTAGTCATTACACATGCGACCGGAAGCAGCGCCATATTTGATCGGATGTGACCATTACCCATGTGTACCAGATGCAGTGCCATTTTTGATTGGTTTTAGCAACGTGTTTCGGGTGTATCCCATTACGACGTGTGATCAGATTCGCCGCCATCTTTGACCACTTGTAGCCAGTGAGCACGTGGTCTTACTGTAGTCATTACACATGCGACCGGAAGCAGCGCCATATTTGATCGGATGTGCCCATTACCCATGTGTACCGGATGCAGCGCCATCTTTGAGCGGCTTTGGCCAAGTGTTTCGGTTGTATCTCATTACCACATGTAATCGGATACGACGCCATCTTTGACCGGCTTTAGCCAGTCTGAACGTGGTCTGTTTTAACCAGTGAGCACGTGGTCTGTTTTGCCATTAACCCAGTGTTATCGGGTGTATTCCTTAGATACGCGCCCCTGTAACTGGATGTAAACCATCACACAACCCAAGGACAAGTCTTGTGTCTCTACCACTTGGCCATTGGTATGATGACAGTGTTTAAGTCCCATCCACTACTGACAGTAATAAACGCTACTACAATATATAATCGGTTACTTTACAATAGATATAGCTGGGAAAATCCAAAGTCTTCTAATGATATGACCCGTAAATATGCATTGAAATGGTTAGTGGTAGACCTCCTACTCATGCCGCAATCTTTACTTTTCACTTTACACATCAAAATAAACTATTTTTTTAAATATTTCTTGTACTACTTACAGTTTTACGTTTTTAACTACACAAAACCGGAAGTAGTTATGTATCCTACCACATGAGCTTTGAAAATGCAGCTTCTTAATGCTTGTTGTGTTTCTGACATATATTGTAGTTTTGTGTTATCATTTACGTTCATGTGATTACTTCATTGGCACTCACGCAAAGTGCCTTAGAATATTTGTTAATACATTTGGCGATGTGCTCACGCCATTTAAAACATATATATTCAAAAGTTCACTATCGGGCGTTAATCGGTTACTGTGATATTACGCTAAGCACAGATGACATGCCCCGGTCTTGCCGGTATCAAGGGACACAATTATTTCCAAAATACGCAAAAGGAAATAACTGGCGTTATTATTTTGTTAAGTATTTTTATGATTATTTCGCAAAATTCACTGATTATGTTAATTTAATTGAATGTATTATTTTGATACTGGTCTTTATTGTTATTATCTCTAGAATTAATCACTGTCTATATATAATTAAATGTTTATTAATTGTGGAAATCTACCCATATATAGAATTAATAGCCGTAATCTGCTTCAGTGTCTTTTTTTCTAAAAGCTGAATACTGCCCAAGCGTTCTTTTGGCTAGATCAAGTGTAGTATATACTGCCTTTGGTTTCGCCAGGACCTTATTGCTCGCCATTCTTTATTTCCTTTCAGTAGATGTGGGTTGGCGGCCCCTTTGGGGGCAAAGGCTAATATTCGGGGTAGGAACCCATTCCTTCGCGCCCCTCATATCGGCCTACGCCGTGCGCGCGCGCACACAACACACACTCACACACTGGGATTCGAACCCGTGTGCCCGGTGCATATTTGGTCTACTTAACTATATACGTACTCCACATGCCCGGGGCTCGCCTCGCTGACTTCGAGTGGTCCAGGGACGATCGGGCGGAAGCGGAGGAGGCCGGTGAGGCACATGTGGGCGGAGCGATCGAGTACCCATGGACTGGAAGTAGTCAACCGGAAGTAGTCAGCCTGAAGTGACACTGGAAGTAGCCAAAATACCCGCCATTTGTTTTTTTCAAAAATGAAGTAAGTTCTGGATCAGTTTCTAAGCGGAGCCGATCTGGAGACATACTCTTCATATAGTAAAATATTATGTCACAAATCTAGAGCGGCTCGAGATTTGAGGTGTAATTACAACATTGTATACTACTGACGAAGCCTTGTTACAAACCTTTGAAAACAAAGTCTTAAGAGGCATCTTTGGGCCCATTAGGGATACACAAAGTGGAGAGTGGAAAAGAAGAAGCAACAAAGACATTTATGATCCTTTTAAGTCCCCGCTAATCACTGGTATCATGACGGCTAATAGGCTGCAATGGCTGGGGCATATAGAAAGAATGGAAGATAACAGGGAAACAAAACTCGCTTACACTCAAGAAATAAATGACCTTAGACCCCGAGGTAGACCAAGAAGACTGTGGAGAGATAATATACATACAGATCCACAAGCACTTGGAATCAACGACTGGCACAAGAAGGTCCACTAGAGAGACGAATGGAGACGGCTTATATCTGCAGCAAAGAACCTCAATGGCTCGGAATGCTGAAGAAGAAGAAGAAGAAGAAGATTCTCTCTTCCTATGATATTTTGAAGGATTATCTCCCTTTTACAGTCGATGTAAGCTGGCGGAGATGTTAAGAAGGAGACAATCGGGTCACCTATGGACCTGTCGAGAGTATGACGATGATGATCCTTACAAATTACTAATCTCCCTTGTAAACTTTCCTTCTGTAATACTTCGGAGAGTTTCTCTATTCCTGTGGGATTCGAACTAGCTATTTCACCGCTCCTAGGGTAAACTTCCAATGTTTAACGATTTCATCCTAGGAGTTGTTGTCCGCGTATTTAAATATCTGTTTCTTTCTTCATTGCGTTTAATCGCAAAATTTCTTTGTGTCCGACTTCGTGCATTATCTTACCTTGTTTTTTTTTTTGCCCGCTCATTTTTAACTCGAGCGTAGTCCACACACGTGCCACTGTAGTATGAGTAGTGCACTGGACTGATTGTGTGTGAGAATAAGCTTTCCATATTACCAGTGTCCCTCTTCGACAGGCGGACCTTTCTTCGATTTCAGAGGTTCTTGTAATTTACGTCCCCAAGACAAGGACGAGAGGTCAACATTCAAGACCAATTGGCAGGGCGTGCGGAACGAACCCATAGAGCCTCAGTGTGGGGTGGTAAAGATAATAAATTCGAATAAGGACAAGTTCGCTAGGGGTATTCAGTACGAATGGGAACTGACTCCCAAACATGCCCTCTATATGAAATAATAAACTGGCTCGTGAAACCCCCAAGCATTGAACAAGGTAGAAAAGGGTGCAAGTTCAACACTAACATAGAAGAATTGTTTCCCATAGAAGGCTGGGAGATCCGGGAAGTTCTACCACAGACACCAGAGTAACTAATCACTCTACCCAGAAGGTGTGTCTATGTGTAAGTGCCCCGCCCCACATTTAATCTCTCTCTCACACACACACACACACAATGACAAGTATCCACTGTCATGCACATCCACAGTATTACATAACAGATGGGGTACAATCACTGTTGGACGCAACACTGCATTACATAACAGAGGGAAAACAACCACTGTTAGACAAAAACTCCGCAATGAATAACTGGACTATAAACATCAACTTTGGAACAATATGTTTACAATGAATTAACTTCAAGTCTTGGTTAAACCAAAGAAACAAACAACTGTATTGTGAAAACATTTGGGTCCTGGACAAACCCTGTTGGCTGAACCCTGGTGACATATACATGAAAGAAATTATCATATTCAGGCAATGCACACAATTTATGCAACCAAAACAGACGTCCCGCTAAAAATCCCCCCCAAAAAGGTTAACAACAAATACATGTGTCCCACACAAAACAAAGTAAATAATTCATACAAAGACATAGATAAAGTAAATCTATCTAATCTGTCTCTAGAACCATCCTATGTGTATATGACTCCTTCTCCTGCATTATCCATTAGAAATAAGTCTGGCCATAATCCCACTCGCTATAATCCAGGAAAACAGCTGCTATATATATATATATATATATATATATATATATATATATATATATATATATATATATATATATATATATATATATATATATCACCTATTCAGAAAATTGGGGATTGCACACACACACACACACGGAGCTTCCACCTCCGGATCATATATCCAAAGCGTAAACATGAAGGGGTAATCCATATGAATCCAAAGTGGATATACTGTAATCTACCAAGTCACAGCTGCTAAGTACTGGGCTAGGGCATTCCGGAGTGGTATAACAGACAGTATATGAGTCTGAAGCGTTCCGGCGTGGCGTAACAAACCTGTATAAAACTTCAGCTGTCCATGCGATTGATTCAATCAGGATCAGGCACAAACACTTTCAGCATATCTTTGGATGAGGAGGGACATCACATTATCCATAGTATTTCCTGACAGAACTAACTTGAATTGGGCATGAATATTCCAGCCCTTTTCTGGGTTAAGATGTAGGCATCTCTTTCTTCATCTAAATACACGACTTGATTGACCGGGAGTTGGTATAGTGCTTGATTGTCCATGTCTGGGATATGATGGATGAGAAGATTCAAAGGAAGCTGGGAGTCCACAAAAGCAGTTGGTAAATCCATACTGTTCAATGATGGTGAACCCCAGACTATCCATGAGCCTCTGGTATATGACCGTTGAATGAGGAATCAGGCGGTGACTTTTAGAAGAGGGTATACGCTGTATCCATCTAGGCCAGGCATGCCTCATGTCTTTGCAGACATTGAAAAGATTAACACCGTCTGTAAGTTCCCAGAGGTAGGGAATCCACTTCAGCATAGTCAAAGTCCATTAATTATCCAGGCATTGACATTCAGGTTCAGGGTGTGTGGCAGTAACCAGCACTCTCTGTAGAATATTAGGGGTGGGCTGATATCCCAGTTTCCCTCCTCTAATACCAAGCATGGTGACTATAACTCCAGTTCCAATACTCCACCCGCATCTCTCCAGCGCTATATAGTGAAGAAAAAAACAGGGTCGATATACATTAGTAATAAACCCAATATTCTGATAACAGTGTATCATAATAAAATATATATTCTGATAACAGTATATCATAATAAAAATGAAGGAAACAAAAGGGAAGAAGAAAGAAAGGTGTTTCTAGTTTCCTAGCACTTGTCGCCTACTGTAGAGTTTTGTCTCACTCCAAAAGTGAGTGAGGTATCTACTCAATAGGTACATCTCTTCTGGACTGACACTGGAGCTTCCTGAGGGGTTATTCACCTCCTAAATATCCAAACATCTTGATAGTACCGCTGTCACAACATGGACAGAATCCCTGAGACAATGGCCTCATGTAAACAATTCATAAATCTCCCTTCCATAGTTACAAACAGCATTAGGTAAGCACCACTGACAAATGTCAAAAGGCTAACTACCAGATCAGTCATCTCCTCTTGCATCATCCTCACCACAATCATCATCATCATCATCATCATCATCATCATCATCATCATCATCATCATCATCATCATCATCATCATCATCATCATCATCATCATCATCATCATCATCATCATCATCATCATCATCATCATCATCATCATCATCATCATCATCATCATCATCATCATCATCATCATCATCATCATCATCATCATCATCATGTGTTTGTCCCCATTGGGGTGAACTTAAAAGATCTACTCCAGCAGTAACATCACGAATAGAATATACATATAACGAATACAGAAAAACTTGTAATTCGTTTTACTAAACATGGGATGAACCACCTAGTGGGTATTACCCAACATCTCAACCAAAACACATGAGCATGGTGTCATTTCCCACTCACTTGAGATTATATATTACACAAAATGACAATCCCATAACATCATTTATGAAAAAGACTACAAGACAATCACACCTCTGTGTATTTACAACACTGTAAACAAAAGATTAACTCCTAAGTGCATGAAAAATTCAAGCGAGAATATCTCTCTCTCTCTCTCTCTCTCTCTCTCTCTCTCTCTCTCTCTCTCTCTCTCTCTCTCTCTCTCTCTCTCTCTCTAACAGACTATTTATGTTGTACACAGATAGCAATATTTCTCCCTTAGAAGAAAATAGAAATATAATATGCACTCAGAAAGAAAACTTTATAACACAAAGACACGTTGTGAAAGATAAGCATTTAGGAATAAAATAGGTTCACAAAGGCGTATCAGAAAGGTGACTCATAGCAAGATTACATTGTAAGCCTTATGAAAGTTGACTGGACACCATGGCGATGGACAGACTGCGCAACTCAAACTAACTTTTCAATGAAAAGTGATTCTCATATTGTTCACACACACAACTTCAATCATGATATTAGTTCTATCAAAGCATTAATCCTAATACATAACATGATATGTCTTAAAATGCTCACCCAAAGCGCAGGGAGGATAAAGGGGCGATTAAATGAAGCCCCACTGAACCAATGTGTGGCTACTTTCTAGAACAAAACATGGCGAGTGCCGGGGCCGGCTTTGTCTAGCTAAGCCTTTGTTTCCGGGGCTCAGCCAATCAATGGCCTTAATTCAAACGAAAGTTAAGTTCGTTAATTTTCCCGTCGTAATTTTTAATAGCATCTCCTTTTTAAGGTAGCGCCTATAGCAACATCTGCTTGGAAAGGACTGATGGATGATACACATACGTCACACTCAGTTACACAGTCATTCACGCCTACCTGCATTGTTGGTTTAAAATTCATCGCTGCTCTCTGCTGACAATAACTGTCTATGTCTCTTAACCGATCATGTTAGTAAGTCTCTTTTTATTTCCATATTAGTTTCAGAACTTATTATTGGTGACAGCCGACAGCAGAGCACATACTCTAGGACTACCCAAACTACAACATATCCAGGTTAATCTTCTGGCCTAGAGAGACAACAGTGGAAGATAAACTCTATGGACCGCTGAGTGAACTAAACAAGACGGTTAGATCCATACAAGAGACAACATTGCAGTTATAGACATATCTCAGGAGAACAGGGGGCTGCGTGGTCTCGAGGTATGGTGTCCGCCTCGAGTGCTGGAGGTCCCGGGTTCAGGCCCCGGTGAGGACAGGGATTTATTTAATAAATCCACCTGGACTTCCAGTAATAAAATTTCCCCTAGTCTCTGGGTAGTGAGATCGGACGCGCGTGTATATTGTTGCGCACGTAAAAAATCCCTTGGCAGTTGGAAATCTAAAAAGAGTAGCCTAACGGCGCTGCCCGGGCAAAATTTCGAGTTACAAATCTACCCAAAGTATTTCAGGATCCTCGCCGATGCAACGGAATTCGTGCATTGAGCTGAGTTTCTCCAGACTCAGGTTTGAGTTAGGAGGAAGAACTTATGGGTTAAACCGTGTGCCGTGATGTTGATCCAACGACTAAACTAGACTAAACTAAACTAGGCGAACGAAAGAAGAAGAAGAAGTTTCAGAACTACGATTTTCAATATCATATTCAGACGCTGGATTCTAAATTTAATTAACAAAGTCTGCCCCTAGCTGTCTCAAATTTGTCTGTTTAAATTATAGCTGTTCTCATTTCTCTTGCAATCTTTGCCGTCTCTCAAATATAGGAATTTCAGTATTTTCTAGACGAGGGCGGTTGTTTCCTCCTAGCCCTCTTTAACTTTTTTGTTATCTCTTTGTACCTCCGAATAGTGGTTAGAACATATTTGGAAATGAACAATTAGCAAAGGAAGGTGGAAGATTACTTCATCCTGATTTCGACACACTCTTTGATGAGTCCAAGAGTTTTATAAGAAGTAATTATAGAACAAAGTGGAAATTAGAACATACAGGTCATCAGAAAGATGATGTATATTACCAATTCAACCGAAAAGAACAAGTTACAAAGTTACTTCCGACAGCGCATAACACGATGAAATACCACATGTTTAATCAAATAAAGATAGGAGATACTGATGAATGTAACTGTGGAGCTAACTGACAAATCGACAGCTAAACATTTGTTGCAGGCGTGTTCAATATATGCAAAACAGAGAAAACTATTTTGGTCTACAACTACTAAATTTGAGGAAAATTCTATGGAGATGTCAGCAAGTTTAAGTTGACTGCTGCTTTCTTTTCATTTATTCACATTGGCGCCTAAAGGTGAACGGAGAAGAATAGCAAATTCCTATAAGGGACTTCTATTGCTAGATTTTATCAATCTCACTTTATGAATTATATTGTTCTATTTGCTCCCCCTCAAGGGATGCTGAATTGGCCAGTGGTGTAGCTTATTTGAATAACGAAGGATACAAACAATAGATTGCACGATTTATTGCCTGGCATAGTATGCCGCATCTCGTCAGGTACACACTGCAGTAATCACACAACATAAAGTAATTAGATACATCCTTCAAGCTGAAATATGCAACACACATATTCACACTGTAATTAGAGTTAACTACCTTCTCTGGTTCTATAGAGCACACACAACGATTCTCAACACCACACACTAACACCGTAACAACGACGAGATGCTAAATCCTTATAAACGAAACATGCTATAAACTGATTTGTATTTGTAGGTTTAATCACATTACCTGCTCCGTGGCGAATGGGCTACGGACACAATCCGTAATCCCACATACAGAGTTCGAAACACAGCTGTGTGCGATTTGGCAGTAGACGCCTTGCGTTGGTCTTCATATAATGGAGTGATTGCTAGTCCTTCAGAAAGCAATGGCAACCTACTTAACGTAAATTTGCAATGAAATCACAAACAGCCACAATGCTGAAGTTGATTGCGACGTCACGTAAAGGATATTAACTAACTTAATCAAATTAAAATTTTGCTTGGGCAGCCCGTCTATTCAGCCTGTTATGTTCAATTGTCAACTGCCGATTGGGATGTGAAGTGCCCAACATGCAAACAGGCCGTGCACATTTTGTTTGTTAGTTGCTTCTTGTCTGTATCCCAAGGTCAGGTGAGGGGACACTGTTCTTTTCTTATTTTACAAAAATCTACAAAGTCCATGCCCAGATTCGGTCCAGGTCTGCACTAGCCATTGAGTTCAAATACATGATCACTTCAACCACGGTGACTTGTTGGGTGTGTCTACTTGGCCAACATTAGTACCACTGACTTTAATTGAAAAATTAGGCATGCGCCGTGTCTTTGATGTGACCATTACTTCTGTCTGTCTATAATGCAAGCTGATTACCAATTGTTTCACGTTCTTCAACCACAGTATCCACCATTCTCTGTTATTTCCTCAGCCTTTTTGCTATTAAAACCGGCTCTCTGACGAAGGAGTTACGAATGCAGTTCATATTACATCACACCGCTTTCGAGACACAGCTCCGGGCGATTTGGAATCATACCGCCTTGCGTTGGTTCTCACACAAGAGTATGAGTTCCTGTCTTTCACTAAAGCTACCAAACTTGCCTAGAAATCACAAACAGCAAAAAATGCAAGGGTTGATTGCTACGTCCTGTAAAGGATATTCAATGCTTCATTGCTCATCCTATACGCCCATAGTGCTATTATCATTATTCTATAAGTCACATCTCCGCATCTTCCAGTTAATTTTTCATGTGTCTGTTAATTGTCCATGAGTCGTACTTCAGGATTAGCTCAATATAGCTCTTAAGAACTCTTTTCATGATATCGATTGACACATATAAATTGCAGAGAACATTCGTCGTCTTATGAAATGTTACCGTCTATACAATATATTTGAATATTTCATTTGTTTTCATATTTTCAGCGTTTGCTTGTTATATTGATTACTTCCCTTGTTTTACATTCATTCAGTCAAGGTAGAAATCAATAACTGATAACTCTTGAGGTCATAGAAATAACGTGGGAAATAAACCCACAAGTATTGATTGACACTCAAACAAGACAAAGAAACTATGTAGGAATAAGATAATAGTTTAGACCAAAGGTGTTGGGTAAAAGAAATATTTGAGAAAGTAAAACTATAGACCTTTTTGCGGTATCGAAAAAAGGGATGATTGAATGATTGCTGCCGAGCGTATACCAAACACAAAACATAACTTGGAAACTCAACAAAGGAAGTTTCGACCAAATTGATCTCAAATGAGAAAGAAACAACAAAAACATAGAATACTCAGCTATACAACTGAAATTCACAAATACACATAAGTAATCCACACTTTTAAAAGCATAGCTTGAATGAAACCGTAAGTCCCGGAAACTACTTCTTCTTCTTCTTCTTCGTTCATCCGGAGTTTTTTTTCGGATGTGATTGCGTTGTGCCTGTTTACAGCAGAGCTGCGTTCTTGCGCCGTTAGGCTGACACATCCGACCTCTGCGGGCATTTGTTGACCGGGTTAACTTTCCCGGGGGTTTCTTAGGACGTTTGACTCTCACTGTTGTGGTGTTATCCCCCATCCCAGCTGGTCCATATAGAACAGCCAAAGATCCTGGTCAGCCGTCAAGGGAAGGCAGGGGCAGACCATGGGCATTCCCCGCCATCCAAGGAGGCTTCCATACTTGCAGAGCCGATACATAGCGCTCTGGTACTGGGCTCACCCAAGGAATCGTCACGTCCTGCACATGGCTGCTTAGCCTCACTTCCGTATATTGGGCCTTCCGTTCACCATAGGCTGTTCTTCCGGAAACCAGAAGTATGCAGTCTGTAGATGACATCCACACAGTGAGCTTTCTATTCGGACTTTCCATGTAATGGATTTGCTATCCAAGCAATATTCCATTTCGTGCCACTAGGACACTTTTCCACCTTTTATGAAGCCCACATAGTGGGCTTTTGATTCGGACTTTCCACGTAATGGATTTGCTATCCAAGCAATATTCCATTTCATGCCACTAGGACACTTTTCCACCTTTTATGAAGCCCACACAATGGGCTTTTGATTCGGACTTTCCACGTAATGGATTTGCTATCCAAGCAATATTCCATTTCGTGCCACTAAGACACTTTTTCCACCTTTTATGAAGCTCACACAGTGAGCTTTTGATTCGGACTTTCCACGTAATGGATTTGCTATCCGAGCAATATTCCATTTCATGCCTCTGGGAGGCTTTTGTAACCGACATACCTGTGGTATGAAGTGTGGCAGTCTGAATACTTCTTCATACACCTTTAAATGTCAACCTG
Organism: Cepaea nemoralis; assembly: GCA_014155875.1. Taxonomy (NCBI): domain Eukaryota; kingdom Metazoa; phylum Mollusca; class Gastropoda; order Stylommatophora; family Helicidae; genus Cepaea; species Cepaea nemoralis. The sequence goes on from JACEFZ010013283.1 coordinate 110,909, forward strand.
TATGTAGTTAAAGTAAGCTGCGGTCAACTTGAGCTTGCTGATATCTCCATAGAGCTTGTCCTCAAATGAAGCAGGTGTGGGCCAAAATATCTTTCTCTGTTCTGCATATATTGGGCAATCCTGCAGCAAATGTTTTGCTGTCATTTTTCCAGTTCGACAATTACATTCATCGGTATCTCCTATTTTTAGTTTATTGAACAAGTGGTATTTCAGCCTGTTATGTCCTGTGTGGAGTCTGAAGATTGCTACTTGTTCTCTTCGGTCGAGTTTGTAATATGCATCATCCTTCTGGTGGCCTGGATGCTCTGATTCCCATTTGGTTTTATAGGTGCTTTTTATCAACCTCTTTGCCTCATTGTAAGTTATGTCTATGTCAGGCTGTGGTAGTCGTCCGCCCTCTTTTGCCAGTCTGTCAGCCTCTTCATTTCCAGGTATACTGCAATGTGATGGGATCCACTGTATTACAACTTTTTTGGATTTCTGGCTTAGACCATGGAGTGCTGCTCTTAGGTCAGCTATTTCTGTGCTGTTATTGCTCTTCAGTATTGAGACAGCTGACTTTGCATCTGTGAAGATAGCTATTTGCTTCTCTTTATTTTCCTCCATCAAGAGCATTTCTGCTGCAGTTTTCAGAGCCTCTACCTCTGCTTTGAAGTTACTTGAAAACTTTCCAGTTGCCACTGAATGTGTTTTTTTCACTCCATTTTTTTAAATTTAGGAGAATTCCTCCTCCTCCATTCTCTATTGAATTTTTGGCTGATCCATCTGTATACGCATGGGTCCAATTGCTGCTTGGGTAATGTTCTTTTATGTAGTTTAGGGTTATTTCTCTTCTTTCGGTTTCATGCTGAGTGTTCTTTTTCTCAATACCAGGAATGTTTTCTATCATCTCAGGCAGTTGCTGCTGTCTCCAAGCTGGGAAGTTGTGTGCATAGTAAATGGGCTTGACTGTTGATTTGTTAAGTATGGGATCTGCCCTAATCTTTCGTTTTGCAGTTTCTACAAAGTTGCTACGCTTCAGTCTTCCTTTTCCAAAACCATTAAACCTGTTATACATAGGGTGGTCTGTCAATCTTCTAAATTTTTCTGCTTGTTGCTGGGCTCTGCTATCTCTTCTGTCCTGCATTGGTTGTAAACAAGTGATCTTTTCTAGTTCATTAATAGGCGTTGTCTTCAGGCTTCCAGTTATGATTCGCATTCCTTGGTTTTGGACTCTACTTAATTTGTTAAAGTTTGACTTAGCTGCTGTTGCCCAAGCTGCAATGCCATATTCCAGTACTGGCCTCACCCGTCCAGTATATAGCTTCTTGAGAACTTTCTCACCTGCTCCCCACGTTGTACCAGCAAGCTTTTTCATGATTGCCATTCTTTGCCGTGCTCTTGTTCGATTTTTCTCAACCTGTGCTTTCCATGCCAGGCGTCCATCAAAGGTGACTCCGAGATAGTTTGGATTTTCTTCATGGCGCAATATTTTTCCATTCAATATCAGCTTAGGTTGCTGAGTTTTATTTGAGAGGGAGAACACTGTGCATGTTGTTTTCTCCTCACTTATCTTCACTAGCCATGATTTTGACCAGTCCTCTAGTGCTAATAGGGCTTGCTGTATTGTGCTGTTAGCTGTACTAATATATTCTTCAGATGTCCATATGGCTAGGTCATCTGCAAAGGATGATGTGTGTACTCTGGCTGGAAAATTTTCCGTGATGTCGTTTATATATGCTAGGAATAATGTTGGTGAAAGAACTCCTCCTTGGGGGACACCTTGCTCCAACAGCATCATTTTGCTGGTTTGTCCTTGTATTTTTGTCCTGGCAGTTCTGTTCTCAAGGTAGTGGCTGATCCATTTGTACATTTTCCCACAAACATGCATTTTTTGCAGTTTTACTTTCAGTCCTTCCTTCCATACTTTATCAAATGCTTTTTCTAAATCTATCCAGACCACTAGTGTGTGCGTTTTCTCTTGGAAGGCATCCTCTATTTCCTGAGCTATATAGGTTATTTGATCTTCAGTGGATCTGTACTTTCTGAATCCTGCTTGGTGTGGTGTTAAGAGTTTGTTTTCTTCCAGATGCCATGTTAGCCTGCCATTGATAATGCGTTCCATTAATTTTCCTACACAGCTAAGTAGACTGATAGGTCGATAGCCATTTGGTTCTTCCAGGTCTTTTCCTTTCTTTGGGACTGGTATTAGTATAGCTTCCTTCCATGCCTGTGGGACTATTCCCCTCTTCCAGCTGTAATTTAGAACTGCTAGTAGTTTCTTTTTTGCCTTTGTCCCTAGTCCTATTAGCATTTCATTTGTGATTCCATCCTTTCCTGGTGATTTCTTCTTTTTTAGGGTATTCATTGCCTGTTCCATTTCTTCCATTGATAGATTTGCCATCATATATTCTGCTGCTGTCTCTGTATTACTATGATGTATCTGTTTATCTTTGATTGCTTTCTTCTGTTCGGTTGTAATATCAATGTGGTTTGCACTGGCATAGTGTTCCATTAGTGCATTTGCAGCCTTTTTTTCCTGTAAGCAAGGCATTTCCTTGTTTAATTGTTATTTGTTTGTTTCTAGGTCCTTCATTGTTCATGGCTTTCACTAGTTTCCATAGTTTGTTTCCATCCCTGTCAAAATTCAGGTTTTCTGTTTTTTCCCTCCAACAATCTCTTGTTGTTTGATTTACTGTTCTTTTATATTTTGCTGAGATGGCTTTGAGAGAGATGTTCGCTTCAATTGTTTGTTCTCTCTCTGCTGTCTTCCTGGCATCTTCAACTTTGTCCTCCAAACTTTGTAGTTCTTCAGTCCAGTATGGTTTGTAATTTTTCCTCGCTCCTCTTGGAATGGACTCAGTGGCTGCCTGTATTATCGCTCTGTTTAGACTTTCCACCATTTGCTTCATGTTGCCATATCGTGTATTTATGTTTTCACAATATTTGTCTGTTAGTGTGGCAAATCTGTCCCAATCTGCTCGTTTGTAATTCCAGCGGGGCAAGGGCTTTTGCTCCTGTGGAACATACTCCATATTCATTACAAGCTTGATTGGTCTGTGGTCACTACCTGCTAATTGGTCCAGCACATGGCGGTCGATTTTGTGGAGGATGTCTCCTGTGCAGAAAGCTAAGTCTGGAGTAGAAGTGGTAATCCATCTTCTGGAGTAGAAGCTCGGTGTGTCATCCGCTTTGTTGAGTAGATGGAGATTTGAGTCTATTTCCCAGTCCTCCACTTAATCTCCTCTTTTGTCAGTATCTGGGTATCCCCATCTTTCTGAACGGCTATTAAAGTCTCCGACAATAATGCAATTTGTGTCAGTTATTTTCATATTTGAGAGTGTAAGATCCTTATCTGCTGGGCTATAAAGATTGTAAATTCTTATTTTCACGTCCTTTATCATTATATCAACACCTATAATTTCTGTTTGGTTGTCAGAGATCACAAATACTTTGCTGCAAGGTATTGTATTTCGTGTAAGTATTAGAACTCCTCCTTTATGTCCTTCTCGGTCGAAACTTGTGGCCTGATATCCCCTGACTGAAAATTTGCGCTTGGCGTTGAGGTGTGTCTCTTGAATGCATGCCACATCTATTCTATCTTTATGAAGACGCTGTGTCAGGGATTCTTTCTTGTTATAAACTCCTTCTGCATTCCACTGTAGTATGTTGAGTGTCCTTGGTATTTGGTCAATAGCTCTTAACCTACTCCTCTGTGCCTTGACTCCACAGCACAGGGGAAGGTGACCACCAGTAGTCATGGGTGGACCCCCTCGAGGCAGGGGGCCCGGCACTATCACCGCCTGATGGGACTTCACGGGATTAGCACCATAACGATTAATTTTCATCTGTGGCATCATGAAATGATAAAGTTACGTTGCACTTCTTTGTCAAGCCTGTGGCTCAGTACATCCGATTTCGACAAGCATTTTTCGGGATGCTTTCCCTAGCCTTTGACTGTCCCAGTCTACCTACAAGGCAGCAGGTTTGTGCGTCACTTCGTCTGGTCCTTCTCCCTTGACCTGTCCGACATAGGTGACCCTACCAGTAGCTGTGCTACCGTCGGCATAGCTCTTGGGGTCATTGGAACGCGCAAGCCCCTCTACCTCGTCAAGGTGGACGCACGGCAGAGGGGAGTCCCGGAAACGAAAACAATGCTAATTACGCGAGGGATTTAAATGAAAACCTTAAAAGTGTGACGGAAATGACATTAACCACGCCAGTGTCTTCTAACCTGCCAATATTGCTGTTAAGGATGTCAAGAGTTATAAGCACATCACATCACGGTGCAGACGACACCGTGACGTCATAAGGAGAGTTTAAAGATGGCCACCCCACTTTTGACACGCACCAAAAAGAAGCAGCGTTCTGTTATCCGTTGTTTGATCAGTGAAGAGGTGAAACCTATAGAAATTCATCCACGAATGAAGGTCCAGTATGGCGATGCACGCCTGTCAGTCCAACAAGTCTTTGTGTGGAGTAGGGAGTTTCAAACCGGACTGACTTCTGTGACAGACTGTTCACGACCGGGTCAGGCACACCGAGTATTGACCCCAGGGTGGTTATACACGTGACCAACAGAAATATTTTCTATAGGAATCCAAGAACTGTATTAGCGCTGGAGGACTTGCACTGAACGCAGTGGTGACTACATCGAAAAATGATACACTTGTACTGTGTGTGCGTGCATGTGTGTGTGTGTGTGTGTGTGTGTGTGTGTGTGTGTGTCGGGTGTGTGTGTGTGTGTGTGTGTGTGTGTGTGTGTGGTATTTGAACTCAAGCGCAATCCACACTCGTGCTGCTATTTCTGTGCATTGGACTGATTTTTGCGTGTGGATTAGCTTTCCCTATTGCCAGTGTCCTTCGCCATAAGGCGAAATCACTCCGACTTCTGAGGTACTTGTAATTTGCGTACCCCATGTCAAGGACGAGAAATCAACATATTGTTCAACTGACCGGCGTAGAAGTTGACCCTGCTACCTTGGCAAATTCACACGGAAGCCAGCGCTCTTGTCCATTCAATCGTGCTGACCTCTGGACAGTTTAAAGGAATACCTGGGTATACAGAAGAATAGGTCGTTTTTATGGTTCGAATCGCGTCGGTAACTTACGGGGTATGTGAGCCGGCCGCTCAGAAAGCAATGGCAAACTACTGAGCGTAATCTTGCCAAGAAATCAACAATCAGATGAAAGATGCTGATGTTGACAGCGATGTCCTGTAAAGGATATGCAAAAAATAAATAAAAAATAAAATAAAAAAAGAGGTTGTTTTTATGGAAGCAAAAACATTCAGATTCAGAGAGGCTGGCAATGAGAATAGAGTAGATTAAAGAAATAAAACAGAGGCAAGTGAATTATCTCGGTAACATTTACCATGGGAGCCTCGATATATGAAGCCCATACACGGGCACTCTCCCACTGTTCACGCTTTACCTCGACACCGCAAGGTACAAGAGGAACAAGATGAGATGAGATGAGATGAGGCATTTAGAGACTCAGCATTTTTGTAAACACTGTTTTGGAGGGAAGGATTGTAGACAGGTTGGCTTGACGTAGACAGCGGTTTACAAAATGTTGCATGAACATTGCAGGACGTCGCCATCAACAGAATATTCGACTCTTATAGCGGTCGATTGGATTAAAAATGTTGACTTTTCGTCCTTGACTAGGTGACGTACATTACAAGTAGATCAGAAGTCGGAGTGGGTTCGCCTGATGGCGAGGGACATTGGTAAATAGGGAAAGCTAATCCACATGCAAAATAAGTCTCCTGCACTAGCAGCACGTGTAAAGACTACGCTTGTGTTAAAAACGAGCGAGATCAAACAAAAAACACCAGGTTGATTTTGTAGGTAATTTTACATTGATTTCTGAACGAGACGTGAACGTTAAGTCCAATTTGATGCCGGAGCAGGGATTGAACACCCTACCTCGTAATAAGCGCACCGGAAGCGAGTGCCATTATCTTTTCGGCCACGTCGACTGCAGACAGAGATAAAACTGGGAATTTAGTACCTAGCGATTAGCGAACAATAGTCTTTGATAATGTACAACAAGAGTGAGAGACAGAGCGTGTTCGTGATAAATTACAATACATTTTCATTGTGGAGACGGCACCTGATTGTGTCTCGTTGTTTGCAACTGGAATGCTAGCATCTCCTTACAAGATTTTTATTTTGTTTTTCTTTGCCATCACCGTGAAATCTTCTATGTGGGAGTAGAAAAGATCGGCTGGCACTTTTCGTTGCGCAGGCGCGGCTGTTACATCAATTGCTCCGTGCGTTATCTCCGAGCTCCGCTCAAAGTAGAGTCGTGTCTAGTATTTCGAAGTGGTTAGACTTCCGCGTTTCATATTTGGCCCTGGAATATATGACTGTTCCCAGTAATAGCTTGTTTTTCGATTAGCTGACATTGTCTACGCAGAACTTTTGGATAATAGAAGCCAACACAAGGTGAGTTAAATTATTAAATAATATATGTCTGCTGTTTTACAAGCCCGTTTTCCCCTTGACTTAAAATGGTGGGAAAATACTATTACTATTTGCGTGACATTTTCAACTTCTGGTTCTTTGGAAGATTCATTTAACCTTCCTCTTTGTTTTAATAATAAAGACACAACAGATGTTGAAGTGTATGTGTGAGGTAAAATTGTATTTTGTTTTGTTTTAGTTTTAGTTTGTACGAGCAGGGAGACGATTATATTTTCCTTGATGAAGTATCAAAATCCATTTCTTGTCAACTCACCATCAATACCATTTGTAGAGATTTCATAAGTGTAATCTCTGTTTAGAATATATTTGTTTTCGTCTCATAATAATAAATGGAATTAATTTTCTATGAATAAACCGTAAATGGCGTTCCTGTCCGTAAAGTGAGTCAAACCAATTCTTCTAGATTCTAGACAGTTCTCACCTAGAGCGTTGCACGTATTTAAGTCTACCATGAGACCTACATACATAAATTATGCTGATACGCTCAATGTCTACCTTCTGAAGTGGATACTAAGTGTTTCACTATGCAACTTGCACATAGTTTTATGTTTAATATCACTTCACTTTTGGTCATATGTGTGAGTAGGATGTGTGTAAGTGTTGTGCACTACCGACAACTGTAAGAAAGACGTGAGAGTGGTGTTTCTGGAGATAGACACGGGCGCTGTATTGACCGTTCTTGTCTGTATATATTCCGTGAACAAAATGGAGCACATTATGTTGATGTGTCATTATAATAATTACGCAGCGTCAGTAATGCAGGGATTTTGAAATGGCGGTGACATTTCAGTGACGCCGAGAGTAGGCAAGATGGAGGTCGAAGAATTTGTAACTGTCACGAGCACTGGCTGGGGCAGCAAGTGAGAGTACAATATAAACACTTACCGCAATAGAAGCGAGACATTTCTGAGATAAAGAAACATACAAATGAGCAGATCAAGAATGTGATAATAGTACCAGCCAGAACAATAGGTAACTTGGCGAGCAGATACGTTAGCTTTATAAAATACAGAATTATCAATCTCTGGGAACCTCTTCAGGTCACTGCAATAACATGAGAAATAAAGTCACAGGTATTGGCCGGCGCACATAGAAGTAGTGGTAGGAAAACAGAAGATGGTCTAGGTAATATACATATTTAAAAGTATAGAGTGGCTGCACCGGGATTTGAACCCACCACGTCCAATTGATGACAACGCTTCACCGAAGCTTTGACCTATGACTTTGTACAATGTTTTTCAACGTTTATAATAAATATAATAATAAGTTCCGACGTTAGAACTTAATAAGGACGCATGTCCTTATAAGCTCTCCAATTGTGATTGATATTCCAGAGCCTGGTTACAGTTACACAATCTGTTGTATGGCAATAAGGGAAACGCACCAACATGGTCAGGCCGAGGACTATTCAACTATTCACCTCACCAGTTAAATGCTTCTTCCCTACCACATTCTAGGTACTACACGTAACATTGCCTAGACAATCAAACACAGTCAACTATTGTTTGACACGTCCTGTAAAGGTCAAGCAAGTAACGTGTACCCCTTTCTACCGGGACACAGCTAGTAAATAGTATAAAGTGCCAATAGAACTCTCAACTACTGACTATAGTACCTTACGGTGTAGGACACGGAAGAGGGGGTGGGGGTGGGGGGTGGTCTTGAGCCTTAGGAATTATGGCCGCCTGGCTAGTGCAGCCGCCGCGAGTTGTGTAGGCTAAAGTTTTATTTTTTTTCCCCGACAGAAAAAAATCCACACCTTACCGAGGATTCAAACCCGGGCCTCCCTAAGGAGAACCCGGCATTCTTAGCCACTCGGCCAGCTGTTCCTCAAATGTATAACACCAGCTAATAAGTAGACGTAAAAAGCTTGATTCCATGCATCTTTGCCGTGCCAATATACGGACGTGAATCATTGACTATTTCACAACTATTAAAGAAGAAAATGGAAGTTACCAATATTTTACAGAAAATGTGTTAGAATAAAATGCATCAAGAAGAATAACATATTGGCATGTTACAAGATGTGAACGTCAAAGAAACATAAGCTGGGAACTTGAAATATTTCTACTTGAAAAAAAAAACAAAAAAAAAAACACTATGATTTACTAGGCTATCGTTACATTCAGCTGACTGAACGACCAACGCCCATACCATCGAAATCAGCGCTTGTGGTTACACCCTAGTATCTATCTCAACACAAGTCAATGTCAAATACTGGTTTAGCACATTATTTTGTTTTCTAAGCATGTAGAGGGACATTTTTCCTATTCTTCCTGGTTCCTGTTTCGAGGAAGTGCATAACTCCTAGTTATGAACCTCAGAGGTCAGTGTCCGACTTCGGCGTGCATTGAAGGTTTGCTTCATCTAGACATATTCCATCCCAGGTAATAGTAAAGGGCTCAGTCTACCCGCGGGTAGGTTAACTTTTCCTAAACCCGGAAGTTAAGAATTAAAACAGTTTTCCAGAGGATTCACGGACCCCAAGATTACGTGCGGTAGGGAGAACAATATTCTTACGTCCCTGTGTGTGTGTGTGTATGTGCGCGCGCACGCGTTGTGTGTGTGTGTATGTATGTCTGTGCAAGTCTGTGAGTGTCTGCGTATATGTGTCTATGTGTGTATCAGTGTCTGTGAGTATCGTGTGTGTATTTGTGTGTATTTGTGTGTATGTGTGTACATGTGTCCGCATGTTAGTATTTGTGTATGTGGGTGTATGTGTGTGTGTGTGTGTGTGTGTGTGTGTGTGTGTGTGTGTAAGTCAACAGCTTTATTTATACTCCAATTTCTGGCTGTCGAGGTGAAAGGTTGCAACTCTAAGCACCTGATCTAATGCTACTTTCGAACACACCGCGAATGGTGACATACATGGTTACAGCTTGATACCTACAGAAGACGTGTGCTTCTTATATCCTACTTCTGTCTTAGCCTGATATACAAGTAAATTTAATAATGTTATGACTTTGAATAATTCTGGGCTTTTAGAGAGAACTACACATATTCCAAATACAAATGTGATGGAAAAGACTTTAAACTTTAAAAAAACAAACATATATTGGAAACAACAAGCTACTATAAAGAATGATAACGAAGTAGGTCAATATAAGCCTTTTAAGAGAGGTGTGCCACTGGGATGTGTAATCGTCTCCAGATCTTTTGTCTCTCTAAATAATGAAACTATTTTCAGAACTGTAGAGGATATGAGAGGAATCACCATTGGGGGACGTAGCATCAATAATATTAGATATGCGGATGATACAGTATTGATTGCAGACAGTGAGCAGGATCAACATTTAGTAGATTCTGTTTTTGCACACAGTGAACAACTAGGGTTAGAATTGAATTGCAAGAAGACACAGATTATGGTCGTCACTAGGAAGAAGGAAATACCACAATGTAATATACAAGTAAATGGGAATATTCTTAAACAAGTGAATCGGTACAGTTATCTCAAAACAGTCATACTATCTGATGGGAGATGTCTCGAAAAGATTAAAACAAGAATCGCTATGGCGAAGGTAGCCTATTGCAAGATGGAAAGCATACTGACCAATAAAAAAAAAAATTGTTGAAGTGTTACATCAATCCTGTACTTTTGTATGAATGTGAAGCGGGGACAATGAACAGACAAGCTGGAAACATATAATGGATGTGGAAATGTGGTTTCTGATGAAAATACAAAGAATACCATGGTCAGACAGAAAAGCCAATGACTAAGTCCTACAAGAAACAAATTAAAACCGTAAACTGATTATAGAAGTTAGACGTAGATAATAAGTTGGAGAACTTGGTGACAACTGACAAGATAGTGGGGAAAAGAATAAGGTAAAGGCATGGCCATGTGGTACGGTCGAAACAAGAACACAGAGCTGATCCACGACTCTGATGATCGTGTGAGATGGCGAAATATGACCGCCCACGCTTATCGGCATGGCCCATGATGATGATACATATTTCAGCACATTAATAGGCGAGGAAAGGTCACTGCCACTGGATGTGACCTACATTGAGAACATCTGAATAATAGTATCACAAGAAGGTCCTTTCACTAGATCTCACAGCATAGACGAAACAAATGGATACTTAACACAGAGTAGAGAGTTAGAGACATAAATAAAGATTCCCGAGTGGGAACATTGATGTTGGGGAGGCCTGTGGGAGATATTAACAAATTCAGTGCCGAACAAGAAGCTGGTTTGGACCAAACTAAAATGGGAAGTAGATGTGTGCCCCAGTATGACTTACAATTTGTTAGTGTGTTAGCAGAAATGGTGAATTATAACGCAATGAGAACATTTCGGCCATATATAAGCCCAGGGCAGATCCGTGAAATCTCTGAAGACGATGAATAATCTCATGGCACTTAAATCAGTTAAAAGGCAGTAGGGCCTGTTGTGAGTTGGTTTAAGACTTATGTCCCAAGGGGGGATAATGGGCTGAAGAAGAATGACGTTGAATACGTCAAGAACCCCCAGTTGCCAATTTCCCTGTGAAACATACCGCGGCATATGTGTGGCATGCTTGAAGCCGTATACCAACGAACGAACGATCGTTAGTTTCAAAGGTTCACAAATTGACCATGCAGGCTCGTCTTACATCATTCATCTTACATCATTCATCTTACATCATTCATCTTACATCATTCATCTTACATCATTCATCTTACATCATTCATCTTACATCATTCATCTTACATCATTCATCTTACATCATTCATCTCTCGAACATCAATTATCTATTGTGCTTGTTACATTCGCATAGGAACAGAAAACATTGTCAAATGAAAGTTGTGAACATAAACAATGCATATTACCATGTTATGAGACTGGCAGGCAGCCAGACACACATACACACACATGCATAAAGACACATATAAATACATACCTGCAAACATACTCGTAGTTATACATCATTTACACAAACTCCCAAAGTTATGCACCCACTCAATAAGACACAAATGCACACTCCGTTGCATACACATATACTCACTCATAATCACCAACTCACTAACAAATGTTTACTTATACATACATCCATACTCTTTCTCCATCTCTCTCTCTCTCTCTCTCTCTCTCTCTCTCTCTCTCTCTCTCTCTCTCTCTCTCTCTCTCTCTCTCACGCCCATGCATCCCCATTCAAACATACAGGGCGGCGCACACATAAATTCTTTCCCATATACACATAATCGACACATACACATGCAGGATGGCGAGCTGTTTGGCAAATGGGAGACATTAGCGCGAACAGTGTAGTGTATCAATGTGCCAATTGTCTACAGTACACAAGTGTTCTCACAAAGCCTAATAGTACTAGCTCGTTGGGTACACTGTAAGAGGGTAAGGGGAGCTAGGACTGAACATATCAAAATAACACAGGAAGCCACTTATTTCTGATTACTGCTGCTTGACATATATCAAGTGCCAACACAAAACCGACCAAGGCTCTGACGGTTAAAAACACTGGCCAAAGTTCTTGTACAACTGGAACTTGTTCCGGACATTTACACGTACATCTGTGTCATCACGAGCCTTGCAGGGCGGCGACGGCGTTCAATGTCACTTTACATATCTCGGTCTTAGTGTTCTGGATCAACTCAATTGATGATGTGTTGTGATGCCGTCACTTTAGGCAATCAATCATCATTTCTTTCGGTCTGTATCTGCCCCTTCTGCTGTTGATCTGTCCAGACATCGCGATGTTCTCCAATGCCTCCCTTCTCAAGAAATGACAAAGAGCACTGTTTAGTCTATGGCGCTAACCCCAGTTCTGCAGATACCAATCGGCACTCAATGGGGGATGTGATTACTTCCACGCCCTCTGCCTTTACACCCCGGATCATTTCCTGGTGCCTATTTTAGGCTGGTCAACCCGAGAGCCTAGATCATTTAACACAAACAATCTGACTCGACTGGGTTTCGAGTACATGATTACTGCAGCCTACCAGCCGGCAGCTAGCCCCTGCGCAGCCTCGGCCCACACAATGATATAAGATAGGGTTAGCTGATCAGAGATGCCTCTGTGGAGGAATGACAAGTAGGAAGGGAAATTGCTCAACCAGCCCGACAAAGCCGTGCACTCACACCCCTACGACAGATTTGCTGAATGCATTCAGTCTGCGGTGTCTTGTAGACTTGATGTGATAACTAATATGTTTGTTGCATCACTGGTCTGCAGTCACAGTTGCATACTAAAAGTTGCCTAGGACAAGGTCCGTCTACACTGTTGTAGAACGGTATGTAGATTTCATAAGACACTAATAAACATTCTAATAATAGACACACAAACGCACACACCGATTTCCAACTACAGAGATAAATGCAAGCTGAGCACTGGTCATCCGGTTCCCAATAGTTTGAGTCCTCACTTGAGAAAGCCAGTCATTAGATCCACTACCTTAGGATCTAGTAAAAGAATAACAGTTTCTAATTTTGTAAAATTCATCGGCTCCACAGCTTAATTCCGTCTGTACGTTACCGGGCCCAGAAGGGAAGCAGAGAATAGTCGTAGCACAGTATCCTACCAATCATGTCGTAAGAGGTGCCCAAGAGGGAGATTTGGGGGGTGGGGGGATTGGACGTGAGACTCGTTACACAACCTCGTAGATAACTTTAGCTACACAAATGGTCCAATCATAATCAAGTCTACAAAGGACTTGGCAAGGTCTATTATCCATTGGGAAATGGCAAGCGGAAGAAAAAAAACACCGTGATTCTCATCCTGTATACTTTGCCGCTTTGCGTTGGTTTCCATAAAAAGATATGAATGCCGGTCTAGAAAGCAATGGAAAACCACTTAACATAATCTTGCCAAGAAATAACAAACAGCCCAAAAATTCCTGGGTTGACTGCAGCATTCTGTAAAGGAATACAACTAACGGGCGTTTAATGATTGAGTGTACGAAGAAAAAGAAATGTATTAAATTATGGAAGAAAATGAAGGTAGAAAGTCACTAGGTTCATATTTATCTTTTTAAAATGTATGTTCCAACTTATAAACAGCATTAGAAAAAACGCATAAAAGATCTTTACATGTCCTCTTAACACATCAATGTGATAAATGGAGGAAGAGAATAAGAAGAAGAAGAAGAAGAAGAAATTGAATAAGCATTCTATTTCGTATTCCTATTATTCAAAATGTCATCACTGTTTCTTTGTTTTCAAAACACTGTTATATTTTCAAAACCGCCGTCATTCTTATCACGGTGCCACAGAACATGCTTGTTCCCAGTCTTGTCGCATGTGTCAACCAATCAACAGTTATCGAGCTGTAAATGGCCTCAGCGAGAACAACTTAATGGACTCTGCTACCAGTTCGATAATCTTACTACCTGTATTCCCTGTGTGCTATTGATCAATCCAAGCTCAACTGTAATAAATTCAATACTCGGCCAACCTCTGTCAGGCTTTATTGATATGCTTAACTCTTAAGAGCAGTGTTTAGTGACGGTAACATTTACCCAACGTTTGGTTTCCTTCTTACCCTATGTTTGGTTTCAGTCTTACCCTGTTTATACGACGAGGCTTCAAATGAAAAACTTAAAAGTGTGATAGAAATTACAATAACTATGCCATTGTCTTGTAACCTGTCAATATTGTTGTTACGGATGTCAAGAGCATTAAGCACGTGGCATCGCGGTGCAGAGAACACGGTGACGTCATTAGGACAGTTTGATGATAACCTACACACTTTTGACATGCACCAGAGAGGAGCAGCGTTCTGTCACCCGTGTGTGTGTGTGTATATGTGTGTGTGTGTGTGTTTTGTTTGGTGATAAGTGAAGGGGTGAAACCTATAGAAGTTCATCAGCGAATGAAGGTCCAGTATGGTGAAGCATGCCTGTCAGTCCAGTAAGTGTATGAGTGGAGTAGGAAGTTCTAAAAGCGGCGTGACTTCTGTAAAGAGGTACAGCAGGTGGTGCAACGCGATAAAGTTTACTTATTTTTTCGTCAGAAATCTAAGCACTTTATCGGCGCTGGAGGAATTGCATTGAACGCAGCGGTGACTACATCGAACAACGATATATTTGTTCTTTGCTTTTTCAGAATATAGTCACACACACACACACACATACACACACACGCACACGCGCGCGCGCGCACACACACACACTTAGTAGCTATGAAACATTTGTGCCGAAGCATTTTTCTACAATGGGTCTATGATGTGATAGTGTCGTCACATTCTGTAACCTGAATATGTGGCCAACCACACAACAGTGGGAGATAAACTGTATGGACCACTGAGTGAACTAAAACAGACAGTTAAATCTATACAAGAGGCAACATTGCAGTTATAGACAAATTTCGAACGAACGAAAGAAGAAGATGGTGACCAATATTTCCGCCACTTTCGCTGCGACGAGCCCAGGCGTCGAACGCTCGTCCGACCGTGCTTACGACATTATCGGCGCAGTTCGCTATCATCTTCGCTAATGCGCCCTCACAGTTAAGAAATACACTATTGTTTGTTATATATGCTTGAAAACACGGGGGTAGCAGACCATTATATTTTAATAGTGAATGTCAACTCACACCCAGAGATACATTTTACATTTAAAGTTGATGATACTCCAGTAATGTAACTCATATATATTGGTAGGCTAGTGACCGAAAGGTTAAGAAACCTCGCTCTTAAACTTCCTGTACGCTGAATGCAGGGTATTTTGTTCATTTCCTACTCCAGTCAGTTTGATGTAAGAGCGGGCTTCTTGTTCAGAAAAAAAAAACCCGGCAAATTACCGAACGTAAAACTGCATAGCCAGTTAACATGGGGTTGATCGCAACGTCACACAAACGACATGGACTATTCTTTTGTAAATGTGAGGTCGGCGTCCGCGACCCAGAGGTTAATGAACGCAGTTTCACAATTTCCGAACACACTTGGTCGAGGGTTCCAAACAGTCGCAGACGATTTGGGAGCAGATCGCTTTACGTTGGATGTCGATGTTATGAGTGTCGGCCATTCAGAAAGCAGTGACAAATTACTGAAAGTAATATTGCCTAGTAAACTACACACAGCTAGTAAATGCTGGGGTTGATTGCAGCGTCACGTGAAATGACAAGCAACTAACTGTTTAGTGTATGTGAGCACCGCGGTACGTAGAAGCTTGACGGAGGATGTTGAAATTTTGAGGAGCAACAACTGTTCTTTGTATGATCTCGCAAATACCCTCTGACCGGTGGATCTTTGAAGGTATTGAGGCCTCAGGTGGGATTTGTCTGTTGTCCTGTCTCTAACTTCATCTGGCATATGCTCGAAGTCAATGTAGGCGAGAATAAATCCTCAGATGGTGCTCACAACCCTTTTACGCAACTGTGTTCACATCAACGTTCGGATAATTGGTTACTTGGACTGTGATTGCCAGTCTCTTGTAAATGCATTAAAATACATTTTCCCTCTAGGCTTTAGATTTGAGTCTGTTGTCACTGAAATGGCTGAAGACTCTTGAGGAAACATTACCAACATAGTCTTAATCCCAAGCCAGTCCGTAAGTGTTGTACTGAATCGTGACCCGGTGACATCCTAATATGATTTCTACAGTGCCGGTTTGCACACCTCTTGATTTCTAAGCTTGGAGAGGGTAAAGCGAGCTCTTCAACAGCTGCATGGAAATGGTATTTTCGTACCGGATCGGCCATCTTTGTACCAACCTCACTCTGATAAACCCAAGCTGCTTTCATGGCACTTATAATCTGTATACTCAATGCATTTGATTTAGGAGTTAAAAGTATGCTTCCAGAAGTCACACCAACCAACCAAGAAACCAACTAAAGCATTCTTGTCTGGTCAAAAGGTCGATAAAGTTGTAATGTAACCAGAGCAGCTAACACCGACACACGCAACAAAGACATCTCACATGAAAGAGCAAATACTGACAAGCAAGACGTCGGGCATGACTAACTAATATTTGATCTAACGGTATAACTTTTGAAACGCAACTTTAGGAATGGCAGACAAATAATACTACAATTGTTCGTTTCCCGTTAAACAAAGACGCCTTCCGCAGAAACAAGACAAGACAGAAGACACGAACTATTGCTGCGATTTTATTATGTATACATTTTTATGCTTGTTCTAATTATTGTTGCTTCTGTTAATAATACTGTTCTTGTTGCTAAAAATGGTATTGTTATTATTGTTCATTTTGACGTGCTATTGTTGTTGTTGTTGTTGTTGTTGTTGTTGTTTTTCTTCTTCTTCTTCTTCTTCTTCTTCTTCTTCTTCTTCTTCTTCTTCTTCTTCTTCTTCTTCTTCTTCTTCTTCTTCTTCTTCTTCTTCTTCTTCTTCTTCTTCTTCTTCTTCTTCTTCTTGCTGTTGCTGTTGCCTGCATCGTCATTTTGGTCAAAAGAAACAAATTTGATAATTCAAATAACTTTCTCTAATGCTATGTTTGCTGCACCTAATTATAATTGACTGGTACCTTGTCATTTTAACAGAGGATAGTTTGTTACAT
This sequence comes from Cepaea nemoralis, assembly GCA_014155875.1. NCBI lineage: Eukaryota > Metazoa > Mollusca > Gastropoda > Stylommatophora > Helicidae > Cepaea > Cepaea nemoralis. Next base: position 127,832 of record JACEFZ010013283.1, read on the forward strand.
TGTGCTTTAAAAAGCATAATAACTACAAGCCTTGGTGGTAGCCAATGTGACTGAAAATACAAATTCACGCTGTAAATGTTTATTTACAATGGGTGCATGTGATCATATGGTCATTTCCACCACCAGGCACCATCTGACGTCTCACACGCTTAGTGTCTGACCTACTTGCAATCTCTCCATAGTACAAAGCTTTTGCTGCATTATAGAGACCATGTGTTGCCCATGCAGCATGACCCATCTCTCGGCCTACCTAGTTTACTCCAGAGGAAAGCCAACACCAATACATCTGGAACAAGACAAGCTGCAGAAGCTGCCGAATCAGCAAAATAACGCTCTACTGTCCGCCTGTCGGAGCTTCCACCCAAGACCAGTTGATGATTTATTAAAGAGGCTTAGTTAGGGCTGCGACGGCTATACGGTTCTAGTATAACTTGTGCACGATTCAGCAGTCTTAAAGAATACTACTAGATCATCTCTCCAACATAAAAAGTAAAAGTAATGGTAATGAGACCCCCTTTAGACACTTTAAGAGCTGTTGGTGTTGGTTTTTTCTTTTAGCATTTAGTGATAGAACCATATTATTTTATAGAACATCAGCACACCACGGTAGATATTGTCAATATCCCAATGGTCGTCTTTATTTCCCAACATATTTCCGGATCGTTCTGATATCCCAAATTAATTTGTAAAAATCTACCTTGATGCGAATTCGAAATATTGTAAACTTCGATTAACCGCCACTCGTGTCACCGTAAATTTTCGTTATCCGTCATCGTCTTTAAAAAAAAATGCTCGAGAAGAAGTAACAGATTGGTTGGAATATAACAAAATGGATAGAGGTTTTGAAATTTTGAACGACGATGACATTTTGTTTATAGTGTGACTACCATTGAAGAAGAAGAAGAAAAAATTGATGACGATGAAAGATCAGTATTTAACCAAAAACCCACAACTAGCCACTTAGAAGATGAAACAATGTTATCAAAGTGCATCGACTGGTTTGAAATGCAAGAGGAGGAGAATGCAACACAGATCCTACTTCTGAGTAAGATACGGAACATCGCCGCCCAGAAATCTGGAGCCTCAAAGACACAGAAGGAGATGACAGATTATTTTAAAGTAACGTAAGTTTATAGTATTACAATATATTTCTGTACATTACTACTCTTAAATTGAAGTGTATATTGAACGTTTTATAAAATAAAATACAATATGGATGTATTATTCACTTTTAAAGGATTCTATTTTCAATTTCGTCCCAATCCCGCAGTGAAATCACGTTACGGTACATATGTATTAACAGATATCTATTATCCGTCTATTCGTTTATCCGTCAAAGCCCTGGTCCCGACTGTGACGGTTAATCGAAGTTTTACTTCCAGATCTGATACAGCTTCAATGACATTCAACAGCGCCGTCAACTCAAATTACTACGAGTAGAACTATGCTCAAACACGTAGTTCTCATACAACTTACTGCACACAACATTCTAATATACATTCTACCACATTCAACAGTCTTAAAGGAGGTCAGTAAGGCCGGCTGGATAAGAGCGCCCATTCTTAAATATCCGGTGTGCTGATGTCGAGGTAGCGGGTTCAACCCCTATACCGATCAGCTGGACTAAAATGGTGACTTCTCTTCATTTACTTGAGGACGGACGTTGCAAGTGCCTCTGAGGTTGGAGTGGGTTCGCCTGTGGCGAGTGACACAGGTAATAGGGAAAGCTAATCCACACGCAAATATTCAGTCCAGTGCATTAGAAGCAGTAGCACGTGTATTGCCTATTCTTGAGTTCAAAGCAAACCAAGACCACAAAAAAAAAAGGAAAAAAAAAAGTCGTAAAGTCACTTTCTCCCAAATTACTAGCACCCTTCTCGAAAACATAGTTCTCATACAATTTTTACAAAATTCAACATATGTAAATTATATTTTTTCCTTATTGCATCACGTCATTGAAACATACAATTCTAATACAGATTCTACGACATCCAGGAGTTTTAGAGTGTCGGGTTCTCACAATGCACTCATACTTCGACCACACAGTTCTAATAGACTGTAATTTTGTATTCCTTCTTCTGCCTTTCATTTCCCCATGGAGCATTGGCTCTCAACCAAATCACACCCAGCCTTCTGTAGACTTGTTCATGGTTTGTTGAATTTTTCAGCTGAAATTTTCTATGGTACGAGGTACCAGTCTCACTACAATACTCCCTTGTCGCCTCTTACGACATGCTCGGAAGGTTACAGTGTTAGTTAGTTAGTTAGTTAGTTAGTTAGTTAGTTGAGGTTCCAACTTCACGGCAACGGGTCGTCCCCATTATACTCCGTTCCTGTGCCAGTGAATATCACATAAAATGCTCCCCACTGTCCAAAGTGAAAAGTCGAATAGGCAGGAGTCTCGGCAATCCAACAGCCCGCACAGGTACACAGTGCAAAATGCCGCTGCCAGAATGCCAACACAAAATTCATCCACGAAGACCACAGTTCATCGTTATTGGACTCGGCTCATGTTGTCTCTTGTATGAACTTCACTGTCTTTTTTAGTCCACTCAGTGGTCGATTGAGTTTAACTAGAAATGTTTGTTTCTCTAGGCCAGTAGGTCGTATTTTGGGCAGTCTTGGAGTATGTGATCTGCCCTCTGCGGCGCCAATCAACATGTGCACATGGCTGATTCGCCAACCTTGAATTTTGCACACACGTGCTTGTGAAATATACTATTTCCTGTTCTGAAGGGCAAAATAATGATTTGTTCTGGTCTGTCCATAAGGTGGTAATAGTTTTGAGCTGGTGTTCTAAACAGTTCAAAATTCGTGCAGAACCGTTCTCTGCCATTAACCCCCATACCTAATTCTAATAAAACGCTTGCATTATTCAACTGTCTGAAATTCTCGTTCTCTCCCGACGTGTCTCCACCTTGCCGTGGTGGGGGATCTTGCGTGTCCCATTGACCCCATCTGCTTGCCGATGGATGAAAACTACAAATCGGACAGCTTATGGGATAGGGGCCAGACTAAGAGAGACACAACCCGCTGCTCTGCAGGTAGACCGAGGATAGCAGTCAAAGTATAAATCAGGTCTACAAAGGCAAAAATCCTTGGTCCGGACAATACCCTAAGGCTCTCTGCCCAGGATTTAGGCTGAACGCCTCTAAGCCACAAACCCTCGGATGTGAGAGCCGGGCCGATACCCAGTTACCGAAAAGTAGAGGTGAGATACTGAGCACGCTACATGGCCAGTTCTGATACTTGTTCGAAGGCTCTCAGCTGGGGGATATGAGGGATTCCCGGATGAGAGGGCCTGGCCGTTTCTCGTTCAATGCTGCACGGAGGTAAGGTGCTGAACCGGCAGCACATGTAGCCTACCTCGTGAGCGAGTACTAAAATGCAGAAAGTGCCCCAGTCAACTGAAATGGTTACGGAAACTGTCTGTATCTAACTCATAGAGAGTGCAGACAAAAGTGGAAAAACGTCTCAATAACACGAAATGGAACGCACGGCTTACGAACCCATTGCGTGGACCGAAGTGGAAAGCAAAAGCTTACCGAGTGGATGTCGCCCGCAGTCCTGGTGTGTGCTTGACCGATCAGTGGTCATGACACATGGAAGTGAGGAACTAAAGCAGTCATGAGCAGGACGTGGCAACTCCTTGGGTGAGCCCAGTCTCAGAGCAATATGTGCCGGCTTTGCAATTATGGAAGCCTCCTTGGATAGCGGAGGAATGCCCATGGTCTGCCCCTGCCTTCCCTTGAGGGTTGACCGTGATGTCGATGATCACACTATCTTGACCAGCTGAGATGCGGGCGACATCACAACAATAAGTCTAACGTGCCTCGAAACCCGAGGAAGGCTAACCTCATTAAAAAATACCCGCTGAAGTCGGAAGTGCGGTCCTACGGGTGGCAAACTAAAAATTGGCATTACGCATATACGTCCGAGTGAAATGTCTCGTCCGAATGTCTCTCGTGCTAGGAACAGCTCTGGCTACCTAGTTTCTGAATGCCGCTCTTGTTCGGAACAGCTCTGACTAGATAGTTTTCCGAATGTCCGCCGTGCCTGGAACAGCTCTGACGGGCACAAGGACAAGCACATGTCCGAAAACTCGCTGAGTAGATACCATCTGCAGACCTGTCTGGTTTGTGTAGGAACGGCCCAGGGCGAACGAAATGCCCAATATATTGAAGTGAGGAATTAAAGCAGCCATGAGCAGGACGTGACGATTCCCTCGGTGAGCCCAGCACCAGGGCGCTATGTGTCGGCCCTGCAATTATGGAAGCCACCCAGGATGGTGGAAAATGCTATGGACTGTCCCTGCATTCCTTTGAGGGATGACCGTTGTCTTTGACCGTTCCAACTTGGCCAGCTGGGTTGTGGATGGTACCGCAAAAGTGAGAGTCTACCAGGAATGCTACCTGGTCAAAAAAGCACGCTAAAGTCGGATGTGTTGGCCTACGGGTTTCGGCCCAAGGGCGCATAACAGACACACCGCAATCACATCTGAAGAAAACACTCCCGATGAACGCAAAGAAGAAGAAGAAGAAGATATTCTCGTTCTCTCGGACTAGTAGTCCCATAATAGATACGGTTGCTTGAGCGAGTGTTAGGCTTTCACATATTCTACCCCACGACATATGAAATGAGATGGCCAATTCCCTTATTCCCCGCCTTTTCTTCCCAGACACGTCAAGAAAATTATTTAGTACCTACTTATGACTGGCAGCTGCTAGAATCGGTAGCGGTTCGCGCCGCGCTGGTAACTGACAGTGGTATGTGAGCCGGTCGTTCAGAAAGCAATGGCAAACTACTGAACGTAAAAATCTTGCCTGGTACATCAACAGCAGCTGAAAAATTATGGTGCTGACTGCAACGTCCTGTAAGGGATCAATCAATCAATCAATCAATCAATCATGTGCCATGCCGGAAAGCGTGGGCGGTCATGACTCGCCATTTCACTCGATCACCAGAGTCGTGGATCAGCTCGGTGTTCCTGTCTCGTCGAAGCTATGTGGCCAAGCCATCCAGGTATTTTCCTCTCGGTCTTCCTCATGGTCTGTTCCCCTCGATCTTGCCAGTTGTCACTAAGTTCTCCAATCCATTTCTTCTCATAACATGTCCAAAAGATTTTGACTGTTTTCGTATAATTTCTCTAATCAACTTACGATTTTCATTTGTCTCCTGTAGTAGTTGGCCATTGGTTTTTCTGTCTGTCCATGGTATTCTTTGCATTTTCCTCAGAAACCACATTTCTGCTGCCATCAGATGTTTTTCAGCTTGACTGCACATTGTCCAAGTTTCACATCCATACAAAAGAAAAGGCTCTATGTATCCCCTCGACACTCTTTTTCTCGTTTCAATTGACATCTTTTTATTGGTCAGAATGTTTTTCATCTTGCTAAAGGCTACTTTCGCCATGGCCATTCTTGTTCTAATCTCTTCAAGGCATCTCCCATCAGATGTTATGATTGTTCCGAGATAATTGTACCGATTCACTTGTTGAAGAATATTCCCATGTACTTGTATATTACATTGTGGTATTTCGTTCTTCCTAGTGACGACCAGAACCTGTGTCTTCTTACAATTTAATTCCAACCCCACCTGCTCACTGTGTACAACAACCGCGTCTACTAATTGTTGCAGATCTTGCGCATTGTCTGCAATCAATAGTGTATCATCTGTCTTTAATGGATATGCAATATTAAAAAACATGATTGAACGTAAACTTGCCAAGAAATCACGAACAGCCAAAAATGCTGGGGTTGGCTGCGACATCCTCCAAACGATATGCAACTAACATAACCTGTTTACATGAGGCTGGGACAAACCCAAAGCCTCACTAGTCAAAAAAGAAGAATCCGTCTTCTCCTAGTAGTTGAACCCAGACTCCAGTCATGCCAAGCAAGCGCACTGACCATTTTGCCACCGCGGTTCAGAGTTCTCTCATATTACCATCATAAATACCCCGGAGAATTAATAATATATGGGGGTCGACTAGGCGGGACCTGGTGAGTCTCGCCGTTTAGTACGGACATTGAAGTCTTGCTTGGTCGTTTCCAAAGGGCAGAGGCTAATCAACTAATTGCTACAATCGATAGCAGTCAGTTTCCTGGGACTCGAGCACGTCTGGGTAATAGATAAGCGGTGTGAGAATGACAGAGCGAATAAAGGATGAAATATTGGTTTTGAACAAGCTGGTATGGTTGGCCATAGGGACCAGGGAAATGTTTGGTACATAAAATGTTTTCAAATTTACACTATGAAGGAGAAGGGGAGAAAGAAAGAAGAGGAAACGGAGGAGAGAGAGGATGAGGTGAAGTAGAAGAGGAAGAAGAGGAAGAAAAATAGAGGAGGAGAAGAAGAATGAGTGGAAGTAATAGTATGAAGAGATCTGGCAGGTGAATGATGATGACAATACCAAGCAGAAGAAGAAGAAGTGGAAGAAGTGCAAGAAAAGGAGGAGGAGGAAGGGGAGGAAATGGTTTTTAATATAGAAGTAGAAGATAATCTAAGGACGCTAACAATTAACCCTGTTTCTAACATTTTGTTATATAAATGTATTATGTTTTTAATATAGAAAAAAATGTTTCCATATCCTTTACAGGACATCGCTGTCAACACCAGCATCTTTCAGCTGATTGTTGAATTCTTGGCTCAGTAGTTTGCCATTGCTTTCTGAGCGGCCGGCTCACATACTCAGTAAGTTACCGACGCGATTCGAACCACTGCTGATTCTCACCGTCGTCACGTTACTTACGAGAGTATACGAGATTACGGAGAAAACTTGCTAACCTCTAGGCCAGGAAGCCGGCTTTTAATATAGAGGTATTAGATAATCTAAGGACGCTAACAATTAACTCTGTTTCTAAAATCTTGTTACATATTTTATGTTTTTAATATAGAGGTCATCATCATCAAGTGCCGTGCCGGCTGGCGTAGGCGTTCATGGCTCTCCATAGATCTCGGTCTTTGGTTTTCTGGATCAACTCTGCTGCTGATATTCCTCCATGCCACGGTCTCAATCCATCCAGCATCACTTCTCTTGGTCTACCTCTGCCTCTCTTCCCCACGATCTTTCCAGTTGTTACAATGTTCTCCAATGCCTCTCTTCTCATCACATGACCGAGGAAAGCTGTTTGTCTCTGTCTTATTGTTGTATATAATGTTCTAGCTTCGTTAGCCTGTTTCAGGCAGTCGTCGTTAGTTACTCTGGCAGTCCAAGGAATTCGCAACATTCGTCTCAGGAACCACATCTCTGTTGCTTCTAATTTCTTCTTAATTTGTTCATTTACATTCCAAGATTCACTGCCATACAGCAAAACTGGTTCTACATAGCATTTCAGCACTCTCTTTCTTACATTCAGTGATAGTGACTTATTGCATAAGATACTCTTCATTTTCTGAAATGCGGCTTTTGCCTGCCCTATTCTGCTCCTAATCTCTGTTGTACATCTTCCATCTGATGTTTTAAATGCCCCTAGGTATCTAAAATTATCAACTTGGTTAAGGATTTTCCCTTCTATTTCTATGTCACATTTTGGTGTCACCATTTTCTTTGATATTACCATTGTTACTGTTTTCTTGATATTCAAGGAGAGTCCTTTCCTTGCACTCTCTGTTACTACAACGTCTAGTAATTGTTGTAGGTCTGTTGAATTATCCGCCACCAATACTGTGTCATCTGCATAGCGTATATTATTTATATTATAACCTCCAACTAGTATTCCTGGCATCTCTTTGATCTCTCTCATTATTAATTCGCTATACAGGGAGAAAAGATCTGGTGACAAGACACACCCTTGTCGTACTCCTAGCTTTATCTGTTCGTAACTACCCTCTTTATTTCCCATTTTAATTGCTGCTACTTGGTTCCAGTAAATATTCTTTATTATTCTTAAATCTTTTCCATCAGTGTTGATATCTTCCAACATTTTAATCAGTTCATCATGTTTTACTTTATCAAATGCCTTAGTATAATCTATGAAGCACAAATATATGTCTCTCTGTTTCTCTATTGACCTTTCTATTAGTGTCCGTAATGTATAAATTGCATTGTTTGTGCCCTTTCCTTCCACAAATCCATACTGTTCTTCACTAATTTCCATTTTTATTTTCTTTTTGGTTTTTCTCATTATGATTCTGAGTAGAAGCTTAGTGATATGGTTTATAAGGTTAATTGTACGAAAATCTTTACAATCAATTGCTCCTGGTCTTTTTGGTATAGCTATAAATACAGATTTCAGCATATCACTGGGTAAATATCCACTGCTGTAAATATCATTCAACATTTTGGTTAATATATCTACTCCAAAAGGTTATGCCGACCATGAAGGGCTATTGTTGGCCGACTTTAAAGAACCTGGTATCAACATCAACTCTACCCACTACTTGCAAACACTAGACAAGCTGTAAAAAGCCATCAAGAATAAACGACCAGGCATGCTTTCTCGCGGTGTGATTTTGTTGCACAATAATGCTCGTCCGCATGTCGCAAAGATTGTGCAGGAAGCATTAGCAAGGAAAAAATGGAAAATTCTGCAAAATCCAGCATATAGTCCTGATTTATCACCATGTGATTTTCATTTGTTCGGACCTCTAAAAAATCTTTCAAGGGGCAACAATTTCACACAGATGCAGACGTAATGAACGCGGGAAACACTTGGTTCAGTGAGCAACCGCAATCCTTTTTTGCGGACGGCATTCGCCGCTTACCTAAGCAATGGGATGCTTGCCTGAATGCCTACTGCGACTTATTCTGACCAACCCATGGTTCTTAATTCATTCAAAATTAACGTTTTGTTTAATTCTACCACTACTGTTAATGTTTCTTTCATGCTTTTGTAATAAAGCCATTGGAATGGGTTTCAAATGAACGTCCCTAATATATATTTTATGGTTTTAATATAGAGGTAGAAGATAATCAAAGGAAGCCAATAATTAACTCTGTATCTGAGATCTCATTAGTTTGTAATAACAGCTGTGGACGTCAACATCGCAGAATGGATAAGGGCATTCGCTTTTAAACTTCCGGTGTACTGATGTCGAGGTAGCGGGTTCAACCCCTAAATCGATCAGTTGGACTGAAATGTTGACTTCTTGTCCTTAATTTACAGACGTAAATTATAAGTACCTCAGAAGTTGGAGTGGGTTCGCCTCATGGCGAGGGACTCCGGTAATAGAGAAATATAATCCACATGCGAAAATCAGCATAATGCACTAGAAGTATTAACAGGTGTATGGATTACGCTTGAGTTCAAAGTGAGCTAACGTAAAATAAAAAGAACAATAGTAATAATAACCGTCTGGTTCTGAAGCGGTTATAGCATTTCCTTTTTGGAGTAGAAAGTTTTAAATAAACAACCGGAACAGAGCAGGTGATAGGAAATAATTGTCTGGCACAAACGGAAACATTGGTATATCAATGGTGACTGGAGAAATGGAACAAGTGGCTTGGACAGAAAGAGATCAAAAAAATTCACAACGAAAGAATATAAAAATAAGAATCATCGGATATATAATACAAAAGAGTACTGGGCAAAAGAGGAAGAGGTAGGGCAAGGGCAACATATGAAAAATAGACGAAAACGGGCTTATCAATACGCGCAATTACAGAGCACGGATCAAGACACACGATTATTGTCTAGAACAGTGGTTCTCAACCTTTTTTGGTCCGTGCCCCCCTTATTCATATTTTCAGAACGTCATCCCCCCCCCCCCCCCCCCCCTCCTCCTATAAAAAATTGGCCCGTGTCCCCCTTCACCATATTTTCAGAACGTCATCCCCCCCTTTCATATTTCCTATCTAAAAATCCCCCACCCCTACACTCATTCATTCATTCATTCATTCATTGGCACCTTTCCGTCTTGACAGTCGATAGTTTGGTACATTGTGCTTCAAAAAGGCTTAATAACTGTCATATGGCAATAACAATGATCCATGGCGGTGGCGAGTGTGGCTGGTAAGGCCAATTCTTGCTGCAAATGTTTGCCCACAGTAGGTGCATGTGAAAACATGGTCATTTCCATCATTTTGCACCATCTTACGTCTCTCACGCTGTGTAAGTGCTTTATCTGCAATCATTTTCTCTTTTGTCTTTATTCCATTTCTGATACACAGTATACGTAAAAATGGAAGGTAAATATGTTAAACCGGGTCTAGACATCCACATAAAACGTGATTTGTGGGTCTACTTACTTTATAAAATGAATTTTAGAAGGATGAGACGTGCATAACTGTAAAGTAGGAAGGGAAAAGCAATATCAAGTAATCGGTTCTTGTATTAACGCGATCTTGAAATGATCTCCCCCCCCCCCCCCCCGAAACCCTAAAATTCCCCCCTGAGGGGGGGGGGGAATTCCCCACCAGTTGAGAACCACTGGACTAGAATGATCACATTGACTAGAATGATCAAGAAGCTTCAAAACGAGTCAACAGGTAGAAATACTTGAAAATAATGATGATGACGGCGATACTGAGAAATATATAGCAAGGTGAGTTTTAAAAAAAAAAAAATAAGAAAAAACATAAAAAGGAGACAGAAAGTAGGAAAAAAAGGTTACAAAAGTACACATTTGGCGTGTTAACTAAGCAACAACAATAGTCTTACGTCAAAAATAACCAACTATCCACTTCAGAAATTACTGCGCTTTCTGTCTTTTCCCCCGACCCGGCACAAAGTACCATCCTTAGTCGACTGTATTGCAAAGATCTTCTTCCCCTCTGTAATCTCAGAAGTCAGCGAGGTGTGCAGAACCGGTACTGGAACTTCACATCAACAGAGAGGCGTGTTATAATATGACCAGGTCATAATTCAGCACAGTACATACGGAATGGCAAGAATCAGACCTAGGTTGATATGCAGAAAACCACAAATGCCAATAATTTGCTATAGCAACGTCCTGTACAGGGACATGCAAGTAACTTCTATTTTGTGAAGACGTGATCTCCATTAGCATTTAACGAAAGAGATTAGGCAATCAATTTGTGGTAAGTAGAAGTAATTATTATTATTATTGTTGTTATTTTTCTTTAATGCGTTGGCTCGCTTTAAACTCAAGCGTAGTCCATACACACGTGCTACAACTTCTAGTGCACTGAACTGATGTTCGCGTGTGAATTAGCTTTCTATATGACCAGTGTCCCTCGCCATCTTGCGTACCCACTTCCACTTCAGAAGTACTTGCAATTTACGTCATCAAGTCAACGACGAGAAGTCAACATATTAATCCTACTGACCGGTGTAAGGGTCGACCTGCAATCTCAGTATCAGCACACCGGATGTTTAAGAGCTAGCGCTCTTTTCCATTCGGCCATGTTGGTCTCCTAGAAGTAATTAAATACCTATATTGTTCATGTCATTGGGAGTTTTGGCTGTATGGTGCTAACATCATATTTTTTTAGACTAATCGACACTCGTTCGTAATGTGATCTATGTTGTCCGCCGCAACACATAACATTTCCTGGTACCAATGTTAAGTTGCGATGAATTGGGAACTCAGGTCAGTGACAACCATTTGAAAGGAATTCGAACACAGGAGCATCGAACCAGCAGGCAAGCACGCTGCTCACTGCGCCACAACGCCCCTTTCCTTGTGTGTGTGTGTGTGTGTGTGTGTGTGTGTGTGTGGCCCGGAAAAGGATTGACAGTGGGGGGGGGGGGGGTGATATAATTAGAATTGATTAGATCTTAAAACAGTTTGCATACATTACATTTTAATGCTGGAATCTAACAAGTATCGTTTGAACAATGACTGTAAATCTAAACTCTCCAGCATTAAAAATCGTTCTATATCATAGGAAAATACTAGACTGTCAGTTAGTTACTCATGAAATGAACAGGCCAGCTAGATTTCCTTAACAACTGTATGTTCCCCTGTCGAGGGCTAATGAGTCACACAATATCGTTGAGTAGACTAGGGAAATCCGACGCTGAAACAATAAGCACATGGCTTTTGGTGTTGGTTAAGTGGCAAGAGCTAATCGGTTTCTCCACGCTCATATCAGCAGCATTGGATCTTTACTACAAGGCATAGTAAGTAACTAAGTCAGTTAGTGAGTGAGTGAGTCAGTGAGTTAGTTTGTTAGTGAGTGAATTAATTAGTAACTCAGTGAGTTAGTGAGTTAATTAGTTAGTTAGTCACCCAGTCATTCCGTTAGTAAATGAGCGATTAAGTG
>JACEFZ010013283.1:145000-250684 GCA_014155875.1 Cepaea nemoralis
TACAAGGTGCGCATTTTGTGTGTATTTTTTTATTTTCATTTGCAAATACAACATATACATTCATATACACATTATATTATTACATTCATGGCATGGTGTAATATAACCTAATTATTTCTTGTTGATGATGACGATAGTGAAGTAAACATTTGCTCTCCTATATACACAAATCTTTCAATAGAAATTCTCTCATACTCGAAGTATTCTCATTCACGCTTATTATTTCGTTCCCCCCAGTTTGTCTGAATAACCAGTCTTCTGAAATATTCGGGTCTTGTTGGATAAATATGTTTGGCCTATTTTTCGTCTAACAAATTTGTAATACACTTCTGTAGCACGTATATCCAAAGGCGCATGTGTGCTTTTTACCTGATTTAAAAGATGTTCAATTTCCACACTTATATGTTGCCACAAGAAATGCGTGTGCTCACAGCTCGTACCCTGACTTCCATTGTTCTATGTGTTCCAGGTTTAAATTAATTAGTGTGTGTGTCTTTGGCAGAGACGTTTTATTCTTGTTTCCAGCAGTGAATCTAGATTGTCATAACTTTGGCAGAGACGTTTTATTCTTGTTTCCAGCAGTGAATCTAGATTGTCATAACTTTGGCAGAGACGTTTTATTCTTGTTTCCAGCAGTGAATCTAGATTGTCATAACTTTGGCAGAGACGTTTTATTCTTGTTTCCAGCAGTGAATCTAGATTGTCATAACTTTGGCAGAGACGTTTTATTCTTGTTTCCAGCAGTGAATCTAGATTGTCATAACTTTGGCAGAGACGTTTTATTCTTGTTTCCAGCAGTGAATCTAGATTGTCATAACTTTGGCAGAGACGTTTTATTCTTGTTTCCAGCAGTGAATCTAGATTGTCATAACTTTGGCAGAGACGTTTTATTCTTGTTTCCAGCAGTGAATCTAGATTGTCATAACTTTGGCAGAGACGTTTTATTCTTGTTTCCAGCAGTGAATCTAGATTGTCATAACTTTGGCAGAGACGTTTTATTCTTGTTTCCAGCAGTGAATCTAGATTGTCATAACTTTGGCAGAGACGTTTTATTCTTGTTTCCAGCAGTGAATCTAGATTGTCATAACTGCCCACTGTCTATTACTTGTCTCCATTGATCAATTGGGCGTCATCCTTGTGTTTAAAAGAGAAAGGAAGAAACAAAGAAAGCGAGGTCAGCATGGATGAATGGATAAGAGTGCTCGTTCTTAAACATCCGGTGTGCTGATTTAGAGGTAACGGGTTCAACGCTCACACCGATCTGTTCGACTACAATGTTGACTTCTCGTCCTTGACTTGGGGACGTAAATTACAAGTACTTCTGAAAGTCGGAATGGGTTGAGTTGAGTTGAGTTGAGTCAAGAACCGACATCACTGCACTCAGGACATTCCCATACGTGCTCAGTCCCCTAGTTCAACAGCCAGCGAAGAGTCATACTTCTAACCGTTCCCATCGCTATCTGATTAAATGTTCTCCTGGTCTTCCCTCTCAGTTTTGAGATTCTTCCAGAACCCCTGCCGACCCCCCGAAATCTCATTCTTTCCACATATGGGTTCTCAATCTGTTCCTCCGCCTTCTCCACCTGGTCCCACAAGCGCACGACTACCTCCCCCTTGTCCATAGGCAAGATATCACCAAGAGGTGCATTCCCTGCTAGCCTATCAGCCTGTTCATTCCCCCGTACACCCGCATGACCAGGACAAAATATCCATACAATTCTCACAATCTGTGGCCTCTGAAGCGACGAGAGCCATTCCACACGAAACATTCCTTTCTCCACCTTGCTAAGCATACTCTTTGAATCCGTAATGAATACAACGTGTGTTGCAGTAGTCTCCTCTAGACACCGGAATGCCGCTGTTACTGCCTCCACCTCCATTCTCATAGGTTTGCCTGATGACGAGGGACACTGGTAATAGGAAAAGCGAACCCACACGCAAATATCTGCTCAGTGCTACTATAAGTAGCGTGTATGGAGTATGCTTAAGTTGAAAGCGAACAAACGTTCAAAAAAATAAAAAATAAAAAAAGGAAACAGTAGAAAACGCTTGTTCGTACGCCCGTGAGTTCATAATGAAACTCAAGAATCGCCACACTAACCTACGATACACGTCTAAACAAGCGACTAAAGAGGTTTGGTGTGAGATTGGCTACCTCATCTTTGGAAAACAATTTTATAATTCCACCGAGTCATAACCAAGTCTATCAAGGAGTGTGTTGGTTGAGGGCCTATCTGCGCTCGATTTAGAGATGAAGGGCGGCTCCGACAATGCCCTCCATACGTTATTATTTTATGTCTCAAAAATATCTTTGTGTGTTTTAGGTCTTTGTATATCTCATTTGTCTGTGGTTTCCAGACAAAGGTCTTTCTAGTTATACTATTCTCAGTATTTCCCAGTCATTGTGGTAGCCAGCACATGCGTCTGTTTCTCTTCTCTTGTTTCATCACTGTTTGTTTAGTTCCCTCTAAGAGCTCCACGTTGCCATACAATTTTAGTCCTTCCATTCTGCTCAGGCACACATTTTCGAATGTTTGCAGTTTATTAGTAATCGATTTAGTCATTCCTCGAGTAAAAAAATGTCGTCATTTGCTTAATGCAGATTTGAATCTTGTTCCCTTATCTTTACTTCTTTCCTTTACTTACACGATTGTGAATTTATTTCTAATGTCATTTTAACCCAGAAATGCTTGTCCCAAGATCTGAGGAAATGCTTGGCAAGTCAAACTGATAATCACTAAGATGACGATGTATATGATGACACTATTTTATTGTCCTCAATGGTTTAATTGCGATGGATGTTTCTGTGTAGTCTGAATAATGTTAATCTGACAGCCAAACCTTTCCTCAATGCAATTAATATAATCGGATAACCTCCAAGTCCATCAACGTTGAAGATGAATATAAAGACGACGATATCATTCGACTTATTAAACAACATAATAATTGAAAGAAGTAGTGACAGAAATCCGACATGGCAAGAAACAGTCTGTTTTTTTCCGGAGACTAACAGTCCCACGTAAGGTCAACATCCTGCGTGGTTCTTGGGCCCTACGGATATTTCGTTGTTTGCCGTTCAGTAGTGAAAGCCTCTCATTGTGCATTGTCTGTATGACTAGTTCAAGCGCGGTAGAACTACACTGTGACCTTTGGCAAATGGATTCTGTGTTCAGAGAGTTAAGCCACTTAAATAATTTGTACACCCTGACCTTCGACCAACTATCAACACTCACCGTAGTCTTCACAAGCGGTTAACAGACCCGGCCAGGGACAACTACGGAGACATATAATAGAATATGCTACCAAAGAAAGGATCAGATAAAACGCATTATTAGAGTAATATCAATAAAAATAACTCTAGAAAATACACTAAACAATGAGACAGAAAGTAATCGAATTTTGGAGAAAACATTTTGTGAACATGTGGTTCATTGGGAAAGTAAAGGCAAATTTTGGACTACTGTACTTAGAAGGTAAAAACAAGCACCAAATATCAGTTATATGTATTTCAGTATAATGATTATTGTAATGGCTTTAAACATTCTAACCAAAGATCACAATTAAAAAGAACGGAATTGAAAATATCACACACTTTGAATATCTTGGCTTCATAACTACCAACTATGGGGATCAAAAGAAATTAGACAAAGGCTGGCCATTGAACTGCATAAATTAAACAGTTTTAAGAGCCTATGATACAACACCATCAAATAAGTTAAAATACAATTTTTGGGGACATGCATCATTTTCAGAAGGTCAACCAGAGAGACGAATGGAGACGGATTGTATCTGCAGCAAAGAACCTCAATGGCTAGGAAAGCTGAAGAAGAAGAAGAAGAAGAAGAAGAAGAAAAAGAAGAAGGAGAAGAAGAAGAAGAAGAAGAAGAAGAAGAAGAAGAAGAAGAAGAAGAAGAAGAAGAAGAAGAAGAAGAAGAAGAAGAAGAAGGATGCATCTTTTCTGTGGCAACATAGTGAAGTGATTCATGGATAATTCCGTAATCATCAAAAAAGAGAATTTAAGCCTTTGAGCTCAAATGCCACATAATAGTTCGTAGAACATCGTAGACAAAGAAGAAGAAAAATATTAAAATTCTCCAATTTCTGAACATGGAATAAAACAAGCTCGTACACAGCGTCTTGTCTTGGAACCAGAATACTTTGGCTGTATTAAATGTCCCAATAGCTCGGAAAGAGTAGTGATGGGAGGCGTGGTTCCTGTAGAAGAGACAATGATCAACCAGCACGAAGATGGACACAGGACATTGCAGACATTTTGAGCATGAGGGTGCACGCGGCGGCAGAAATAGCAACAGATCGAGATGATTTTTTACACGCCATGATGAGATCAACTTTCTGCAAAGAACCTGCTATATTAGGGTAAATGGCTTGTAGGGTTTACACAACGACTGATATTTCTAACTAGTTTAAATCGTGTAGTTTAGTTACAGCGGGGAACAAAACCAAACGTTAGTTACATTTATTTCAGTATAACCAAATGAGCTATAAGCCTTACATACACTTATAATGAAATAATCAGAGCTTCAGAAACCACCCCAGTATTAATAACACAGGTGCCACTACTGGTTTTTCCTTCTGCTTGCGCTTGCTTTGAACTATAGCGTAGTCAATACACGTGCTACTAACAGTCAGTGAACTGGCATGTTTTTTGCGTGTGCATTAGATTTCCCTATTACTAATGTCCCTCGCCATCAGGTGAACCCACTCCCACTTCTGATCTACTTGTAATATATGTCCCCAAGTCAAGGACGAGAAGTGAACGCACTCCAACTGACAGATGTATGAGTTGAATCCGATTCCTCGGCATCAGCACACCGGAAGTTTAAGAGCGAGTGCTCTTATCCACTCGACCATGCTGATCTCCCTACAGTTATTTTGATTTGCTTGATGTGCAACAGTAGTGGATAGGAGGCCATATCAACGGAAGAAAAGAGAGGGACTACATGAACGTTATGCATGTTAAAAGTCGAATGGTCGTTGGACATCATTGAGAGTATGCCCTAAAGGCCGATCTTATCTTATCTTATCTTATCTTATCTTATCTTATCTCATCATCTCATCATGCTCCTATTGTACCTTGCGGTGTCGAGGTGGAGTATAAACAGCGGGAGAGTGCCCGCTTATGGGCTTCATGTATCAATATTCCTATGGACTCTGCTATTCCCTCCGTCCAGCGTTTACGTGGTCGGCCTCTTCCTCTGCTTCCCTCTGGTCTGTACATCATTGCTTGTTGTGGTATACTCTTAGATGGTAACCTACTTGTATGGCCAAACCATTTGATTTGCTGCATTCTAATAAAATCTAGTGCAGCTGCAACCGCCACTTTAGTCCTGATTTCTTCATTTCTGTTCTTATCTTTTCTTGATACATTGAGTATTCTTCTCAGGAATCTCGTTTCTGTTGTTGTGATTTTTCTTTTCTCTTTTCCTGTCATTGTCCAGAGTTGGCATTGGTAGCATAGAGATGGTAGGAAGATTGTGTTATAGAGTGCTTTCTTAGTAACTATTGATACATGTTTGTTCTTTAGTACTAGTGCCATTTGGCCAATGAGTTGGTTTGCCTTATTGCATCTATTTTCGATGTCGTCTCTGATTTGCCATTTGATATTATACTTCCTAGGTACTTGAAACTCTTTACTTGTTTCAGGAGATGTTCGTTCAGGTGAATTGTTGTTTGTTTTCCTTCTTTAGTTATAGTCATTACATCTGTTTTAATTGTGTTAATTTTCATGTTATGTTCCCTACACATATTGTTTAGACTATTCACGCGCTCTTGTAATTCAGCTTTAGATTTTGCTTTTAGTGCTTGGTCGTCCGCAAACAGGAGTTCTTTAATGGTATAATTTGCAGATGGTTCTTCTTCTGTGCTCTCGTCATGTGGTGTTCTTGCGAACTCTGATTGTCTGGTTTCTTTACATATGTTGTCTGTGTCTATTTTATGAACAAGAGAGGGGACAGGACACAGCCTTGTCGTAATCCAGATCTTATGGTGAAGGGTTCTGAGTGTCCTCCAGTTGCTCTCACTATGCGTTCACTGTTGTTGTATAAACTTCTACATAGATTTGTTAGATGTGTACTCACTCCATATTGTTTAAGGATTTCCCACAGCTTGTTTTTATCTACTCTATCAAATGCCTTTTTCTTGGTCGACAAAGACTAAGTAGAGTGTTTCATTAAAATCGATTGATTTTTCTATAAGTTGTCTAAGAGCAAAATTGGCATCTTTGCATCCTTTGTTTTTCCTAAATCCAAGTTGTGTTTCGCGTAGCTGGGGTTCTATAGTAGTTCGTAATCTTTTCTAAAAAATTTAGCAAAATATTTTCCCAGTATGACTCAAAAGGGAAATGCCTTTGTATTGTGTGAAGTCTCTTTTGCTGCGTTTGTTTTTCCAAATTGGGAAAGACCGATGATCAGATTAAAACTAGTTTCTTATTCTTTACAGTGCATCGCAGTCAACCCAGTATGTTTCGGCTGTTTGGGATTTCTGCGAAAATGTACATTCAGTAGTTTGCCATTGCTTTTTGAACGACCGACTCTCATTCCATTTAATAAAAACCATGCGCAAGATGGTCTGCTTCTAAATCGACCGCAGCTGTGTTTCGAACGTGGTATGCGGGATTACGAACTGCGTCAGTAACTCGTTCGCCACGACGCCGGCATGATTAGGTTAAATTTAATAATTATTGAATCTACCAAAAATAACCGCGTGGCTAAGAGGTTTAACTTGTTTAAAATGTCTCTTCTGTCGGTGGTGTAGTGGGTTAGTTCCGCACACTGGTCAACTGGACATAAATGGTGACTTCTTGTTCAGTTCAGAAAGCAATGACACTCGAGTGACGGTAAATTTAAATGTTGACATTTTGTTCAGAAAGCAAAGGCGCACAAGTGACGGTAAATTTAAATATTTACGTTTTGTTCAGAAAGCAATGGCAAACTAGTGACGGTAAATTTAAATGTTTACTTTTCGTTCAGAAAGCAATGGCACCCTGGTGACGGTAAGTTTAAATGCTGACTGTTCGTTCAAAAAAGCAATGGCACACAAGTGATGGTAAATTTAAATGTTGACTTTTCATTCAGAAAGCAATGGCACACTAGTGACGGTAAATTTAACTTTTGACTTTTCGTTCAAACAGCAATACTAGTAAATCACAACCAGGCAACAAAGACTAAGGTTGGCTGCAACGTCCTGTAATGATATTTTCTTTAAAAATCCAAAAATAACGTTCATAGTCAGCTTGGTTCTGATATACGCACATTTGGAACATCACCTACTACACTAAGATTGCGCACTATGTTCAGATTGATCGTCCTTACGTGATTGTTAAATGGAGATTAGCGCATTTATTGGAGATGGGGGATTGTAGTTGGGGGGGGGGGGGGAGGCGATGGGTGGGGGGTGCAGAGTTGGTGATAGACTAACTGCAACACTGACATGGAGCTATATACATTGTCAGACAATGAAATTGTCGCACTGCTGACATTTTGAATATTGTAGTACTAAGTACGAGTGAGATATATGTAGAGAATATTGTGGCTGGTTAATTAAGTACGAGCGAGATTACATGTAGAAAATGTAGTTGGCTAAGTAAGAGTGAGGAACCTTTAAAGAAATGTGTAACTGAGTACGAGCAAAGTATATGTATAAACTGTTTTAGCCAGCTAAGTACGAACTAGATACATGTAGAGAATATTGTAGATTGCTAAGTACGAGTTAGATACATGTAGAGAATGTTGTAGATTGCTAAGTACGAACTAGATACTGGTAGAGAATGTTGTATCTGGCTAAGTACGAGTGAGATACATGTAGATAATGTTGTATCTGCTAAGTACAAGTAAGATAGGTGTAGAGAATGAATGTTATATCTGGCTGAGTACTAGTGAGATACGGTTAGATAATGAAGCTAGCTAAGTACGACGGAGATTACATGTAGACACTGTTGTAGCATGATTACGTATAGAGAATGTTGTAGCTAGCTAATGATCACCATGATTATGTATAGATAACTAGCTGACCCGGCCCGGCTTCGCCCAGACCCTGGTGGGGAGCATCTCATTTAATTCATATAAGTAGTCATATAAGTTCTCGTTCCCGTTACCGACTATCTGTCTGTCTGTCTGTCTGTCTGTCTATCTGTCTGTCTGTCTGTCTGACCCGGCCCGTCTTCGCCCAGACCCTGATGGGGAGCATCTCATTTAATTCATATAAGTAGTCATATAAGTTCCCGTTCCGACTATCTATCTGTCTGTCTGTCTGACCCGGCCCAGCATCGCCCAACTCCTGGTGGGGAGCATCTCATTTAATTCATATAAGTAGTCATATAAGTTCCCGTTCCCGACTGTCTGTCTGTCTGTCTGTCTGTCTGTCTGTCTGTCTGTCTGTCTGTCTGTCTGTCTGTCTATCTATCTGTCTGTCTGTCTGACCCGGCCCAGCCCATGGTGGAGAGCATCTCATTTAAATCATATAAATAGTCATATAAGATCCCGTTCCCGACTATCTGTCTGACTGTCTGTCTGTCTTGGGTAAATGGAGGAGGGAGGAGGAAGAGGGAGGTGGAGGAGGGAAGAGGAGGGAGGAGGAGGGAGGAGACAGGAGGAGTAGGGAGGAATAGGAGGGAGGAGGAGGGATTAGGAGGAGGAGGAGGGAGGAATAGGGTGGAGGAGGAGGCGAGGAGGAGGGAGGAGGAAGAGGGAGGAGGAGGGAGAAGGAGGGAGGAGGAGAACGCAGGAGGAGAAGGGAGCAGGGGGAGAAGGAGGGAGGAGGAGGAGAGAGTAGGAGGAGGGAGGAGGCGGAGGGAGAAGGAAGAGGGAGGAAGAGGGAGGAGGAAGAGGGAGAAGGAGGAGAAGGAGGGGGAGGAGGAGGAGGGAAGAGGAGGGGAGGAGGGAGGAGGAGGAATGTGAAGGGAGGAGGGAGAAGGGAGGAGGTAGAGGGAGGAGGAGGAGGGAGGCGGAGAGAGGAGGAGAAGGGAGGAGAAGAAGGGAGGAGGAGGAAGAGGGAGGAGGAGGAATGTGAAGGGAGGAGGAGGGAGGAGGTAGAGGGAGGAGGAGGGAGGATGAGGAGGGAGGAGGCGGCGAGGGAGGAGGAGGAAGGAGGAGGGGGAGGAGGGAGGAGGAGGGAGGAAGAAGGAAGAGAAGGGAGGAGGAGTGATGAGGATGAGGGAGGAGGAGGAGGGAGGAGGAGAGAGGAGGAGGGATGAGGAAAAGTGAGGAGGAGGAAGAGGGAGGAGGAGGAATGTGAAGGGAGGAGGAGGGAGGAGGTAGAGGGAGTAGGAGGAGTGAGGAGGAGAGGGAGGAGGACGAAGGAGGAGGGGGAGGAGGGAGTAGGAGGAGGAGGAGGGAGGAAGAAGGAGGAGGAGGGAGAAGGAGGGATGGGGAGGAGGAGGGAGGAGGAGGAAAAGGGAGGAGGAGGAATGTGAAGGGAGGAGGAGGTAGAGGGAGGAGGAGGAGGGAGGAGGAGAAGAAGGGAGGAGGAGGGAGGAGGAGGAAGAGGGAGGAGGAGGAATGTGAAGGGAGGAGGAGGGAGGAGGAAGAGGGAGGAGGAGGGAGGAGGAGGAGTGAGGAGGAGGAGAGGGAGGAGGAGGAATGAGGAGGGGGAGGAGGGAGGAGGAGGAGGGAGGAAGAAGGAGGAGGAGGGAGAAGGAGGGATGAGGAGGAGGGAGGAGGAGGAAGAGGGAGGAGGAGGAATGTGAAGGGAGGAGGAGGGAGAGGGAGGAGGGGGAGGGGAAGAGGAAGAGGGTAGGAGGAAGAGTGGAGAGGAGGAGGGAGGAGGTAGAGGGAGGAGGAGGAGGGAGGAAAAGGGAGGAGGGAGGAGGAGAGAGGAGGAGGAGGGAGGAGGTAAGAGGAGGAAGAGGGAGGAGGATGGAGGAGAAGGAAGGAGGAGGAAGAAAGAGGAGGAAGAGGGAGGAGGAGGATGGAGGAGGGAGGAAGAGGGAGGAGGAGGAAGGAGGAGGAAGAGGGAGGAGGAGGAAGAGGGAGGAGGAGGAAGAGGGAGAGGGAGGAGGGGAAGAGGAAGAGGGTAGGAGGAGGAGGAGGGGAGAGGAGGAGAAGAAGGGAGAAGGAGGGAGGAGGAGAAGGAGGAGGTGGAGGGAGGAGGAGGGGAGAGGAGGAGGGAGGAGGCAGAGGGAGAAGAAGGAAGGAGGAGGAGGAAGGAGGGAGAGGAAGGAGGGAGAATGAGGAGGGGAGGAAGGAAAGGGAGGTGGAAGAGGA
The DNA here is from genome assembly GCA_014155875.1 of Cepaea nemoralis. Classification (NCBI taxonomy): domain Eukaryota; kingdom Metazoa; phylum Mollusca; class Gastropoda; order Stylommatophora; family Helicidae; genus Cepaea; species Cepaea nemoralis. The sequence continues at coordinate 155,221 of JACEFZ010013283.1, forward strand.
GGAGGAGGGAGGAGGAAAGAGGTAGGGGGAGGAGGAGGTAGAGGGAGGAGGAGGAGGAAGGAAAGGGAGGAGGAAGAGGCGGAGAAGGGAGGAGGAGAGTGGAGGGAGGAGGAGGAGGTAGAGGGAGGAGGAGGGAGGAGGTAGGAGGAGGAGGGAGGAGGAAGAGGGAGGAGGAGCGAGAAGGAGGGAGGAGGAGAACGCAGGAGGAGAAGGGAGCAGGAGGAGGAGAGGGAGGAGCAGGGAGAGGGAGGAGGAGGAGAGAGTAGGAGGAGAGAGTAGGAGGAGGGAAGAGGCAGAGGGAGAAGGAATAGGGAGGAAGAGGGAGGAGGAAGAGGGAGGAGGAGGGAGAAGGAGGAGAAGGAGGGGGAGGAGGAGGGAAGAGGAGGAGGAGGGAGGAGGAGGGAGGAGGAGGAATGTGAAGGGAGGAGGAGGGAGGAGGGAGGAGGTAGAGGGAGGAGGAGAAGGAGGGAGGCGGAGAGAGGAGGAGGAGGGAGGAGGAGGAAGAGGGAGGAGGGAGGAGGAGGAGGGAGGAAGAAGGAGGAGGAGGTAGAGGGAGGAGGAGGGAGGAGGAGGGAGGAGGAGGAGGGAGGAGGAGGGAGAAGGAGGGATGAGGAGGAGGGAGGAGGAGAAAGAGGGAGGAGGAGGAATATGAAGGGAGGAGGAGGGAGGATGGTAGAGGGAGGAGGAGGAGGAGGAGGAGTGAGGAGGAGGAGAGGGAGGAGGAGGAAGGAGGAGGGGGAGGATGAGGAGGGAGGAAGAAGGAGGAGGAGGGAGAAGGATGGATGAGGAGGAGGAGGGAGGAGGAGGAAGAGGGAGGAGGAGGAAGAGGGAGGAGGAGGAATGTGAAGGGAGGAGGAGGTAGAGGGAGGAGGAGGATGAGGAGGAGGGAGGAGGAGGAAGAGGGAGGAGGAGGAATGTGAAGGGAGGAGGAGAGAGGAGGTAGAGGGAGGAGGAGGATGGAGGAGGAGGAAGAGGGAGGAGGAGGAATGTGAAGGGAGGAGGAGGTAGAGGGAGGAGGAGGGATGAGGAGGAGGGAGGAGGAGGAACAGGAGGAGGAGGAATGTGAAGGGAGGAGGAGGGAGGAGGTTGAGGGAGGAAGAGGAGGGAGGAGGAGTGAGGAGGAGGAGAAGGAGGAGGAGGGGGAGGAGGGAGGAGGAGGAGGAGGGAGAAGGAGGGAGGAGGAGGGAGGAGGAGGAAGAGGGAGGAGGAGGAATGTGAAGGGAGGAGGAGGGAGGAGGTTGAGGGAGGAAGAGGAGGGAGGAGGAGGAGTGAGGAGGAGGAGAGGGAGGAGGAGGGGGAGGAGGAAGAAGGAGGAGGAGGGAGAAGGAGGGAGGAGGAGGGAGGAGGAGGAAGAGGGAGGAGGAGGAATGTGAAGGGAGGAGGAGGGAGAGGGAGGAGGGGGAGGGGAAGAGGAAGAGGGTAGGAGGAAGAGTGGAGAGGAGGAGGGAGGAGGTAGAGGGAGGAGGAGGAGGGAGGAAAAGGAAGGAGAGAGGAGGAGAGAGGAGGAGGAGGGTGGAGGTAGGAGGAGGAAGAGGGAGGAGGAGGGAGGAGAAAGAAGGAGGAGGAAGAAGGAGGAGGAAGAGGGAGGAGGAAGAGGGAGGAGGAGGATGGAGGAGGGAGATGGAGGAAGAGGAAGGAGGAGGAAGAGGGAGGAGGAGGAAGAGGGAGGAGGAGGATGGAGGAGGGAGAGGGAGGAGGAAGAGGGTAGGAGGAGGAGGGGAGAGGAGGAGAAGAAGGGAGAAGGAGGGAGGAGGAGGAGGGAGGAGGAGGGGAGAGGAGGAGGGAGGAGGCAGAAGGAGAAGAAGGAAGGAGGAGGAGGGAGGAGGGAGAGGAAGGAGGGAGAATGAGGAGGGGAGGAAGGAAAGGGAGGTGGAAGAGGAGGAGGAGGGAGGAGGAAATAGGTAGGGGGAGGAGGAGGTAGAGGGAGGAGGAGGAGGAAGGAAAGGGAGGAGGAAGAGGAGGAGAAGGGAGGAGGAGGGTGAAGGGAGGAGGAGGAGGTAGAGGGAGGAGGAGGGAGGAGGTAGGAGGAGGAGGAAGAGGGAAGAGGGAGAAGAAGGAGAAGGAGGAGGGAGGATGATGAGGGAGAAGGAGGCAGGAGGAGGAGGAGGGAGGCAGGAGGAGGAGGGATGAGGAGGGAGAGGGAGGAGGAGGGAAGATGAGGGAGGAGGGGGAGGAGGTGGAGGGATTAGGAGGGAGGAGGATGGAGGAGGAGGGGAGAGGAAGAGGGAGAAGGAAGAGGGAGAAGGAGGAGGGAGGAGGGAGAGGGATGAGAGGGAGGAGGGTGGAGGGAGGAGGTAGAGGGAGGAGGAGGGAGGAGAAGAGAGGAGGAGAGAGTTCGCCATTCCGAATTCATACTCGTCTAGTTCTTCCCTTCTACACGACTGTAGATAACTTCCTTACACATAAAAAGATGAATTGTTAATGATATTGCCGTGGCATGGAGGAATATCAGCAGCAGAGTTGATCCAGAAAACCAAAGACTGAGATCTACGGAGAGCCATGAACGCCTACGCCAGCCGGCACGGCACTTGATGATGATGATTGCCGTGTGACGATTCTGTGTAGTCACGTCATTTTCTTCCCTTTCCCTAGCGTTTTGGTTCGGGGATTCTTTCATCATCATCATCATATATTTACGTACGTATTTTGGGAGGGGGAGGAGGGAGGAGGAGGAAGAAGAAAAAAAAACTATGACAGTTGGCAGCGCTGGAATGAAAGGAAGGCGTGTAGAAAATTTCATCTCAATCGGATGGGCCGTTCGCGAACAAATAAAGGACATACATACATACATACATACATACAGACAGACAGACAGACAGACAGACAGACAGACAGACAGACGGAGATCGCAATTTATATATAAGATGTTGTAGTTAGATAAGTACGAGCGAGATAAAATGTACGGAATGAGCGTTATTACCTATATAAAATGCTGTAGTTAGCTAAGTACGACGGAGTTCGCATATAGAGAGTGCTGTAGTACTTCTTCTTCTTCTGCGTTCATCCGGATTCTTTTTTCGGATGTGACTGCGTTGTGCCTGTTTACAGCAAAGCTGCGTTCTTGCGCCGTTAGGCCGACACATCCGACTTCTGCGGGAGTGCTGTAGTACGATGTAGTTCACATATAGAGAATGCTGTAGTACGATGTAGTTCACACACACACACACACACACACACACACACACACACACACACACACACACACACACACACACACACACACACGCACAAACACACGCGCACACACACGCACACACACACACACACACATATACTACTATATATATATATATATATATATATATATATATATATATATATATATATATATATATATATACTGCTGTAGTACGACGGAGTTCACATATATAGAATGTTGTAGCTAGCTAAGTACGACTGAGTTCATATACAGAGAATATTTCGCTAGTTTTCTTGTCAGCTCTGTGGGTGAAATGCTTGGCTAACAGCGACATTTGCATCTTCACCTTAGGGAAATGAAATCGCCCAAATGTCTTGAGTGAAATTTAGAGCTGTGCTGGGGCTTGTCTGATCTCACCGAGTTGTTAGCGAAATAATGCCTCTAACGTTTTGTTTCTGAGAGGAGGGGATGAGAGAAATACAGGCCGACAGACTGAAAAACACACAGACACTTATACATGCATACATGCATGCATGCATACAGACAGACAGACAGACAGACAGACAGACAGACAGACATGACAGACAGACAGACAGACATGCTTGTATACAGACAAGCAGACAAGCAAACAGATACACGGACAGACAGACATATAGACATACAGACAAACAGAGGGACAGACAGACAGATGGTTGTAGAACATAATCCATTTCTCACATTATGTGGTCAGTTTCTGAAACGTAACATCAACAAGGAAGCATATAGTTGAGAATTGAGTTTGGAAAATGAAAATAATTTAGCTAATTTAGTAAAAATTTTGAACAGCAGTATTCGTATAATTGATTTGTGATTTAGAATGAACTGTAATTTCAAAGTATGCAAGGCACACCTCAGGATATCAGAGGGGAGCTTTGGTTGATTATGGTCTATGTGTCACAATTTCTTATACGGCGTGTTTGTAAAGTCTCACTACACTTTGTAAATATAACAGCTGTCTGTTGGAGATTATGTTTTCCGTTTGCAAGACGGAAAACATACTCTCCGATAAACAGCTGTTCTACATGCAAAGTGTAGTGAGACTTTACAAACACCCTGTACCATGACCCGTTCAACCTCAGATGAGAAGTTATGTTGGGGTCCATCGCCAGGTTCAGATTAATAATCATGTAACCGATTTAGCCACAAACAGGATATTAATTTGAAGGTGATTGTTGTCCGAAGAGGGTCATGGGTGTCTCAATGGGAGTTGAAGTGCCTATGGAGAAGACAATTTGACCTTGGAGAGGACTGTGATTGAAAGTACATATCCCCGGGAAGGTTAACCCGGTCAACAAATGTCCGCAGAAGTCGGATGTGTCGGCCTAACGGCGCAAGAACGCAGCTCTGCTGTAAACAGGCAAAACGCAATCACGTCCGAAAAAAAAAAAACCTCCGCATGAACGAAGAAGAAGAAGAAGAAGAAGAAGAAGAAGAAGAAGAAGAAGAAGAAGAAGAAGAAGAAGAAGAAAGTACATATCCGTGTCGATTATTGAGCACCATTTCAACGATGTTCGAAATTATGAAAATGGGCAACATGGTCCTTAACTGGTCTTGCTAGAGAGACTTAAAGAAAAAGTTCGACAGAAATGACAACGAAAGTCATACACATGTCAACACACACACGCACGCACGCACGCACGCACGCACGCACGCACGCGCGCGCACTACACACACACACACGCTCGCCAATGGGCGATATTTCGATTAAGTGAGTGGTTTTGAATATCTAGAATCACTGTTGACGGGAGATGGAAATGTGATGACAGAAATTGTAAGAGCAAACATTGCTGTGCAAAAACTAAAGCAATTAAAAACCGTTCAGGATTATTATTATTATTATTATTATTATTATTATTATTATTATTATTATTATTATTATTATTATTATTATTATTATTATTATTATTATTATTATTATTATTATTATTATTATTATTATTATTGCGTTTTTTGCTATGATCTCAAACGTAGTCCATACACATGCTAACACTTCCAGTGTACTAGATTGATTTTTTTTTTGCGAGTGGATTAGCTTTCTTTACCAGTGTCCCTTGCCATCAGTCAAACCCACACCGACTTCTGAGGTACTTGTAATCCACGTCCCAAAGTCAAGGACGAGAAGTCAACATTTGAATCAAACCGGCGTTGGAGTGAAAGCCGCTACCTCGACATCAGCAGATCGGAAGTTTAAAAACGAGCGCTCTTATTAATTATGCCACGCTGACCTGCGTTTTGGATTATGACAGATGTGACCAGATACGTCAAAGTACAACGAGCATGCATATTTGCTGCGGCAAAGTATGGGTGTGAAACCTGGCACATTCATAAATGAAAAGCACACATTGGCCTTTGAATATATATGTTATCAGGCGTTCATGTGTCATGATTTGATTTTTGGACATGTTAAGAGGAGAAATGACTTGGAGAACTTGGTGACAACTGGCAAGATCGAAGGGAGGAGACCAAGGGGAAGACTGAGAAGTAAATACCTGGATGGCTTGGCCACATGGCATGGTTGAGACAGGAACACGGAGCCGATCCACGACTCTGGTGATTGAGTGAGATGGCAGAACATGACCGCCCACGCTTATCGGCATGGCACATGATGTATGGATGGTTATAGAGGGGTCCTACAATTAAACTTTGTTATTATTGGAAAACATAATTGTGGAAGGGGGTGTACCTGAGAAACGGGGAAGATGAAGATTATGTTGTAGATAGTTCAAGATGTGACGTAGTTTACACATGTCAACAACATACGAATGTGGTCTGGTTATGATAGAGAGAAATGTCGAGAGACATGTTATGGGGCTAGAGATATGCACAAGACGAATCACTGGATGATTATGGTAATGTTGATGATGATGATGATGGTGCAGACGATGGTGATTATGGGGATAGTGATAATGATTTGATTTTACTCTTGATATGAATGAGAGAATATGTCATTACAGAAAAACACCTAATGTTTCATCATTCAAACTAGACCGAAACAGAAATGTTTATGACAATCCTAAATCAATGAAGGCTGCACTTTCGAGCCATTTAACTTCCTGCCAGAGAAGCCTGCGACAGGCAGTTTAATGGAGAAAATGTGTTTAAACAAATTAGTCACACCGACACGTATGTGCATCGGTGAATCATCTTATCAGGCGTTCATGTGTCTCTGTGTTCCATGTGACAATTGTTTTTCGCGATTGTCCCTGGTATATACTTGGTGTCCAAACTTCCTCGTTCCTCTTATTATGAACTTCAAAAGTTAGTTTGTCCGACTTCGGCATGCATTTATGTAAGGTTTGCTCCATAGACAAATCCCGTCCAATGTAACGGGCTGCTAGCTACCTCTAGACAGATTTCGTCCAATGTAACGGGCTCTAATTACATGTAGACAGATCCCGTCTAATGTAACGGGTTTTATTTAACTCTAGACAGATCCCGTCCAATGTAACGGGCTCTAGCTACCTCTAGACAGATTCCGTCCAATGTAACGGGTTTTATTTAACTCTAGCCAGATTCCGTCCAATGTAACGGGTTTTATTTAACTCTAGACAGATCCCGTCCAATGTAACGGGTTTTATTTAACTCTAGACAGATTCCGTCCAATGTAACGGGTTTTATTTAACTCTAGACAGATTCCGTCCAATGTAACGGGTTTTATTTAACTCTAGACAGATTCCGTCCAATGTAACGGGTTTTATTTAACTCTAGACAGACTCCGTCCATTGTAACGGGTTTTATTTAACTCTAGACAGATTCCGTCCAATGTAACGGGTTTTCAAAACAATGTTTTCCCGTAGTGAATTTGAATAACGAAGACACAAACAATAGATTGCACGATTTATTGCCTGGCATATTTCGCTGCATCTCGTCAGGTACATACTGCAGAACTCACACAACTTACGTGAAATTAACTAGATAAATCCTTCAAGTTGAAATATACACAATTTCGCACAGTAATGTCGATTGTCTACCACGGTAATTTTAAGCTGACTAACATGTCTTTCTGTTTACACAATTCTGGCTTGCGTTGATAGATCATAATTGCTTCTGCAAATTTTAACAAGCGAGTATTCTGTGTTCTAAACAACACGCGAAATGCAGTCTCTCTGGACACAACATGGCGACTGGCAACAATGTGCCTTGCCGATTGAAGACGCCGGGAGCTTCGGTGTGTCGGCTCCTCGTGGCTATCATCTCCTGTGTGTTGTATCTTGTTGACCCATTGAGGTATGTGTTTCTAACACCCGTTTGTTAAGCTGTCTCTCCGTTCGGCCAATGTAAACGGCCTGGCATCTACATGTGAATTGGTAAATACAATTGTTTGTGGCGTACAGACTTGAAGGATTTATCTAGTTAATTTCACGTAAGTTGTGTGAGTTCTGCAGTAACGGGTTTTATTTAACTCTAGACAGATTCCGTCCAATGTAACGGGTTTTATTTAACTCTAGACAGATTCCGTCCAATGTAACATGCTCTATCTACCTCGTGTGTGTGTGTGTGTGTGTGTCTGTGTGTGTGTGTGTGAGAGAGAGTGTGTGAGAGTGTGTGTGTGTTTGTCTATGTATATGTTTATATGGGTGTATGTGTGTATTTGTGTGCAAGTGTTAGCATGTTTTATGTTGTGTTAAAGCTTTAGTACTCCAACAATCACAAACCTTTGGAGAGCAGAGTGTGGCTGGGAGACAACACGCATCAGATTATCCAGAGCGAGATGTCTCCTCCGCTGAATGCGTTGACAACCCAGTGCTCCCCTAGCCTCTATTAGGAAATGTTACATTTACGAGCCATTTCCAGTTTCCTTATAATAATTGGCTATTGAGTTTTGGGGATTCTTCTTCCATCTCTATTTTAACATACCACAGGCTCATGTGTTGATGTGATCCGATCTATCAGAAAACTAGATCATGACAATAGAGGCCACAAAGATGTGATTTCATGGTGGGATGCTAATAATCCAGTGGACGACTAAGATGGCCAGTATCCAAGTACACGGTACCTCTGGTTACGAACGCCTCAGGTCACGAACAATACGGGTTACGAACAACAACTTTGAAAATATTTTGTCTCGGGTCACGAACGAAGGAGAGAGAGAGAGAGAGAGAGAGAGAGAGAGAGAGAGAGAGAGAGAGAGAGAGAGAGAGAGAGAGAGAGAGAGAGAGAGAGAGAGAGAGAGGTTTAACGTTGGAGACAAACGATCGCGTACAGTACAAACGAAGTCCACGCAGTACTAATATCGTTTAACGCTAGCTAAGTAGCCCAGTTTTGCACGCGTGCGCAGCCCTGCTTTCATTGGCCTTACTACACATCAGTAAAAGTTTTCTTAGCAGTGGCATAGTGATCAGTTTATCTCTTTCATTATTTTCCTTATTAACCCCATCAATTATGAGTTCTGCTAGGAAGCAGAAATGTATAACAGTGTAGGTAAAGAATGAAATAATTATGAAACATGAAAACGACGTTCGTGTGTGTGACATCGCTAATGAGTACAGCTTGGCAAAATAAACTATCTCCACCATCATAAAGAACAAAGAGTTACTCAAATCAGTAGATGTGGCTAAAGACGTAACTAAGCTGCAGAAGCAAATACCTCAAATTTTTAGAGAAAGTTGAAAATCTTCTCTTGATCTGGATCAATGAAAAGCAACTTGCAGAAGACAGTGTTAGTGAGGCAATAATATGTGAAAAGGCGAAGCCGTTGCACATTGGTTTATTGTCGACATTGCTTTGTACAAGTGCTGAGTCTGACGATTTTAAAGCCAGCAGAGGCTGGTTTGAAAAGTTAAAAAGAAAAAAAAAGAAAAAAAAAAGAAGTGGCATTCATAGTGTAATTAGGCACGGAGGGGCTGGAAGTTCTAACGAAGAAAGAAGCAGAAGCGTTCAAGGTGGAATTTGATAAGATCATCAAAGAGGAAGATTACGTTCCACAACAAGTCTTTAATTGCTATGAAACGGGTCTCTTCTGAAGAGAAAAAATGCCAAATAGGACCTTTATCACCCAGGAAGAGAAAGCACTGCCGGGCACAAACCAATGAAGGACAGGCGAACTTTGCTATTCTGTGCCAATGCAGTGGATGAGATTGTGTCCTTGGGCAAAAATATGTGCCTGGGAGTCGATGGCAACAACTTGGAGGAGCTGATTGAGGACCACAGTGGAAAGTTCACTACAGATGAGCTTGTGGATCTTCAGAATGAACAGCTTAAAACATTAAAGCAGGAGCAGTCGTCCGATGATGAGGAGCCAGTGACTGTTTCAGCTGCCAGGATTAAAGAAATTTACAGCAAGTGGGCAGACGTTGAAGACTTCATTGTGAACCATTATCCAAACAAACTTGTTGCTAACAAGGCAGTAAACCTCATGAATGATAACGCGATGGTCCACTTCAGAAAGATTCTCCAGCAAAGGAAGCGACACATTTCCCTTGATAGTTTCTTGGTGCAGAAAGATTCCCAGTCGGCTGTCAAGAAACAGCGACAAGACACCCCTGAAACTAATGATTTAGAATAGCAAAGAAAGTGCCAAATTTCCCATGATCGCTTTCTTTGTAAGAAAGATAGACTAAATCTTTTTTATTTTAATTTAATTAATTTTTTTTTTTTTTATTTCTCTTTATTTAATATGTGAAATACACGTATTATTTGCGTTTTGTTAGGTAAACGACCGGATGTTAATAACAAATGAAGGATTCTTTCATCTTGAAACGGATTGTCTCTATTTTATTGATTTCAATGTTTCGGGTTACGATCGTTTCGGTTACGATCAGAGTTCTGGAACGAATTAAGTTCGCAACCCGAGGCACCACTGTACTACATGAAGCAAACTAAAGGCAGATAATTGTCCAAATCAGGATAATATATTCATAATTGTAAGGTCGCGTTATAAGAAGAAGGCACCTGGAGAATACTGTGACAACCGTGGAAGTTTAGGGCACAAAAGACAGTTGTTGAAAGAGAAAGAAAATGCTGAATAAATTTTCAGAGTGACATGGAAAGTCGAGCAGCTGCCACACTTAACAAGAGCAGAGAAGCTGGAACGTCGTGAAGGGACTTCTTCGCCTGCGTAGGCAAGCATGGCACAGCATGATGGTCACTATGATGATTATCCCTCTCCCCACTTCACCCCACCCTTTTCCCACCAGTTCAGTATGTCACCATCCTTTAACACGGTTATGATTAGTAGTTGTGGAATACGCTCCCCTTCCTTGAATTTCTAAGACGAGTTATGCGTCTTGTTGATCATGCTCCCACCGTATGAAACCGTCTCTTCTCCGTTTATATGTTGTGTTCTACATACTGCATTTGGAAACGTCTAAGTCAACACATTTTGATGCGCCCGCGCGTTTGTTTTTTATACACAGATTTACTATGTTCTGCTGCTGGTCCCCGCCAACATTCCAAGACCGGAAGCCTCTTATTGTGGATCTAACTGAAGTCTTAAATGAGAAGTAAGTAAACCTCGTCAACTGTGGAGACAAAGGTATGTGGTTGGATAGTTAGAGTTATCACAACAAAAGAACTAGCATAAAGGTAAGTTTAATCGTATGGCAAATATTGCCCTGGGGGTGGTTGTGTAAGTGTTTAGCGTCCACATATTCTGGGTCCCGACATAATGTAAGTGGTCCAGTTTCTTTTATCATCTGCTTTGGTACAAACACAATTCCTAGAAAATTATATAAATTAAAGAAAACACATTTACATGCTGAATTTGAGTGCTTATCTCGTTGCTATACTGATGAAGAGTAAAGCTTTTTCTGTAATCTATCCTCTCTCTCTCTCTCTCTCTCTCTCTCTCTCTCTCTCTCTCTCTCTCTCTCTCTCTCTCTCTCTCTCTCTCTCTCTCTCTCTCTCTCTCTCTCTCTATATATATATATATATATATCTTATATATAAATTGCGATCTCCGTCTGTCTGTCTGCCTGTCTGTCCATATGTCTATGCGCTCGCGAACGGCCCATCCGATTGAGATGAAATTTTCTACACGTCTTTCTTTCATTCCAGTGCAGCCCACTGTCATATTTTTTTAGTGTGAAATCGGCTGCTTACCCAATATTATTTCATTTTTCATTTTTCATTATAATTTCATATATCTCAGGGGACTTAACTCTGTAAAAGTTATTTCAAGGGGCATAACATTTCTGTATAACTTATAGTCATATTGTGGCATCGTTTTCAAAGATTTATAAACTCTTTGTCCATGGTTATGTACCGGCATATGAGTTATAATAAATAATGATACAATCTGTAAGGCATTTTCAAAGTTTTCATAAAAATAATGCATAATGCATAACATTGTAACTCATCTTTTTTTGCTTAAAGAATGAATAAATAATAGTTACCTTATCTCTATCAAGTTTGAAGATTTTATATTTCTTTACACTGTCGCCAACTCTAAGAAGATATGGAACAACTTCAGCCATTATTAAATCTACAGGCATATGCGTTATATTCCTCCTCCTCCTCTCCCCTCCTCCACCTCCTACCCTCTTCCTCTTCTCCTCCCCCTCCTCCCTCTCCCTCCTCCATCCTCCTCTTCTCTCTTTCTCCTCCTCCTCCCTCCTCCTCCCTCTTCCTCCTCCCAGCTCCTACTCCTCCTTTTTCTTCTTCTTCTGCTGCTGCTGCCGCTGCTCCATTTACCCAAGTTAATTGTTGGGGAAGATGTAAAGATCTTTCAAGTGCTCTTTCTAATGCTTTTTGTAAGTTGGTCTTCGTTTATCTAAGGTTGTTCTAACTGCAACCAATAAATGATTAGACAGACAGACAGACAGACAGACAGACAGACAGACAGTCGGGAACGGGAACTTATATGACTACTCATATGAATTAAATGAGATGCTCCCCATCAGGGGCTGGGCGAAGCCGGGCCGGATCAGACAGATAGACAGACAGATAGACAGACAGACAGACAGACAGATAGATAGTCGGGAACGGGAACGAGAGCTTATATGACAACTTATATGAATTAAATGAGATGCTCCCCACCAAGGACTGGGCGAAGCCGGGCCGGGTCAGCTAGTATATATATATATATATATATATATATATATATATATATATTATATATATATATATATATATATATATATATATATATATATTTCACGGCAACGGGTCGTCCCCATTATGCTCAGTTCCTGTGCCAGTGAATATCACACAAAATGCTCCCCACTGTCCAATTTGAAAATTGGAACAGGCAGGAGCCTCAGCAATCCAACAGCCCACACAAGTTAACTTTGCATAATGCCGCCGCCAGAATGCCAGCACAAACGTTTTCCACGAAAACCGGTCCCGGGGACGTTCAATGTGTTTATTTATTTATAGCTTGATTTAGCTCATTTATTGTGAAGTCCTTGGGAGGTGTAAGAAATTAAGATAAGGATATAACTAAAGGTATCCCGGTTGGGATGGAGTAGCATCCTCAGTCAGCCCTCATCATGAAACCTCGAAATGGCTCATGAACCCCCAAGAGAGGACAACTACAAATAATGCAAGTTTCCCACACTAATTTTATGAAGATAGGTTCCTTTAAAATGCGTGGAGATCTGGAAATTTACTACAGACCAAAGAGAAGACTGCCCCCCCCCCCCACCCAATATAATGACAACTGGTCAGTGTGTTTTTATAAATCCTCACTAGGATCTCTAAAATCTATAACAGTGTTATGTATTGACTGTAATAAACAAAAGTTTTTTTAAATAAAATGTCCAAAAATAAATCAACCCAACTCTTGATTCCAAATTCAACACATATATTGGGACAAATGATGGGTTACGGGACGATATGTGATTTGTATTTGCTCAACATGCAACACCACATGTTGCAAGAAAAATTGATAACAAATCAATCTAATAAATTACAAAAGTAATATAGTTAGATAAACCTTTCATAAAGCTATCTATAAATGATGGTCCAACCTCTCTCTCCCTCTCTTTCGCTCTCTTCATCTCCCCTCTCTCTCTCTCTCTCTCTCTCTCTCTCTCTCTCTCTCTCTCTCTCTCTCTCTCTCTCTCTCTCTCTCTCTCTCAGATTTAACTAAGGTTTTAGTGCCTCATAATAAACTCCTCCAACTGGCTGTAAGAATGGTTTCCTTCCTTCCATACACAAATTAAAGTTTGTACACTGGGTTCTGGTTCTACTCAGTATTCATAGCCAATGATAAGCAGGGCATGGTACGTTTCTTACTGATGTATCCAACTCCTTGGGTTCACCAACATCAAGATAATTCTCCGCAGTGACAACATTTTGATGAATAAGATGGTGACGGATGCCTCCTGGTTACTAGAATACTGGGTGAAGCTGAGATCGGGTGATAATTCAAAATAAGGAGTATATACTCTTCATGTCATCAAGAAGGCGACCCCTCAAGTCATTGTAGACAATGAAATAGTGAAGACCATTCCGCAGTTCATAGACATAGGTCAGAACATCTCTAAAGCATTCAGCAAAGCAATTCTGTATGACCAAGTTTCATGGTGGTAAGATCAAATGAACAGTAGTTCATATTGGTAGACCAAAAGGACACCACCAATCAATGATAGTACGAACAAAATACCAAACACTTATGTATTTGACAAAAATCATATGTCATCATGAAATAAAATATGTAAAAGGGGGAAAAAGAATATAGGAGGAGAAGGGAGCGTGCTGCCACTCAGAGGTGGGATCACTAAGCCCTCTTCTCCGGAGATGGAGCTTATTTAAACATTTGATGGAGTGTGACCAGTATCTGCTATGGGAGGCATAACTCCATCCCGGGTTTTGGGTTCCCAAAATCTGACTACATTTATATGCTCGGTGATTTCAATGCTCGTGTGGGCAAGGACTCGAGTTCATGGCCAGTGTGCCTTGGAAAATACAACATCGGTCGCATGAATGAAAATGGGCAAAGGCTGCTGGAGCATTGCACCAGTAATGACCTATGTATTACAAACTCTTTTTTTAAAACAAAAGAGATGCATAAGGTCACATGGAAACATCCAAGATCCGGCCATTGGCACCAGCTGGACTTCATCATCACACGGAGACAACATCTGAACCATATATCATTGACTCGTAGTTACCACAGTGCTGACTGTGATACGGATCATTCTTTGGTTGTTGCAAGGGTTAGACTGAGACCAAAGAGAATCTACACAGCTAAACACAAATCTAGCCCCAGGATTAATATTATTAACACTCATGATCCTGAAAAGTGCTTTCAGTTTCAACAGCAACTTGAAGACGCTTTCACTGATACACCAGAAAATTGTACAGTAAATGAAAAGTGGGGTCAAATTAAGGAAACTCTTTATAAAACTGCCGTAGGGGTTTACGGCACTGTGGATCATAAGAGGCAGGACTGGTTTGCGGCCAACAGCGAGACTCTGCAGCCCTTGATTGATAAGAAGAAGAAAGCTCTCTTAAGAAACAAGGAAAGACCAACGCGTAACACTCTGAGTGAGCTAAGGCAAGCTAGGAAGGATGTGCAAAAGGCTGCCAGGCAGTGTGCAAATGATTATTGGATCAAGTTATGTGAGTCCATTCAAATCGCAAGTGATAAGGGAGACATAAGAAGCATGTATGAAGGAATAAAGAAAGCCTGTGGTCCAGTGATCAAAAGAAGTGCACCGCTGAAAACCTTGACTGGAGAAGTCATCACTGATAAGAAACAGCAGATGGACAGATGGGTAGAGCACTATTTGGAGCTTTACTCAAGTGAGACCAAACTAGCGGATGATGCCCTCAACGCCATAGAGGCTCTACCAACTCTTGACCACCTGGACACACTTCCCACCATAACAGAAGTTAAGTGTGCTATAAATGAACTTGCATCTGGCAAGGCTCCAGGTAAGGATGGGATTCCAATAGAGGTTATCAGGAGTGGGCAAGACACACTCACTCTACAGATCCACCAGCTAATAGAGCTATGCTGGCGTGAAGGACAAGTCCCACAGGATTTCAAAGATTCAAGCATCATAACACTGTACAAGAACAAGGGCGATCGGAGCGACTGCAACAACTATAGGGGTATCTCACTTCTGTGTATTGTTGGAAAAGTATTTGCCAGAATTGTTCTGCGCAGACTTCAAGTCCTAGGAGATCAAGTCTACCCCGAATCACAGTGTGGCTTTCGACAGAACCGGTCTACCACTGATATGATATTCTCATTGCGACAAATGCAAGAAAAATGCCGTGAACAGAATCAACCACTGTTTATTGCCTTCATCGACCTCACAAAGGCATTTGATTTGGTCAGTCGTGAGGGTCTGTTCAAGGCACTAAAGAAGATTGGCTGCCCACCAACTCTTCTGTCCATTGTGGAATCGTTCCACACAGGCATGAAGGGTATAATCAAGTTTGATGGTGCAACTTCTGAAGAATTTGAAATCAAGAGTGGAGTTAAGCAAGGTTGTGTACTAGCTCCCACCCTCTTTGGAATATACTTTTCACTTCTACTGAAATATGCATTTCGTGATCAGGATGGTGGTATATACATTCACTCACGCTCAGATGGCGGCCTCTACAATGCTCAGAGATTGAAGGCTAAGACCAAAATTAGGAGGGTACTGATCAGAGAGTTGCTTTTTGCAGATGATGCTGCAGTTACGACCCACTCTGAGGAAGAATTGCAATGTCTACTATCTGCATTCTCCAATGCTTGTTCTGAATTTGGTTTAACAATTAGCAAAAAGAAGACACAGATTATGTCACAAGGTGCACATGGGGTACCATCAATCTTTATTGACGACGCCGAACTAGAGATAGTAGACCATTTTACATATCTAGGATCAGTGGTAAATAGCAAATTATCCCTAGATCAGGAAATCAACATCCGGATTGGTAAGGCAGCAACAACAATGAACAGGTTAAGAAAAAGAGTCTGGGAGAACAGGAAGCTTACTGCCAAAACAAAAGTCCTTGTCTATCAAGCCTGTGTCCTTAGTACTCTTCTCTATGGCAGTGAAACCTGGACAACTTACTCACACCAAGAGAACAATTTAAACAGCTTTCATATGCGGTGTCTGCGAAGAATTCTTGGTATTAAGTGGCAAGACAAAATCACAAATACTGAAGTATTGGAAAGATCAGGTTGTGTGACAGTTTATTCCATGCTCAGTCTTCGTAGACTTAGATGGATAGGACATCTTAGGAGGATGGATGATGGTAGAATACCAAAGGATATCTTTTTTGGTGAATTACAGATGGGTAAGAGATCTCAGGGTCGGCCTCTACTACGATACAAAGATGTGTGTAAGCGGGACATGATTGATACAGGCATTGATAATGCACATTGGGAGCAAGTCGCCGCTGAACGTGTTGCATGGAGGGCAAATATCAGAAATGGAATAAAGTCAAAGGAGAAAATTATTGCAGAAAAGTCACACACCAAGCGTTTGAGACGTAAGATGGTGCATGATGGTGGAAATGACCACGTGTTCACATGCACCCACTGTGAACGGACATTTACAGCGCAAATTGGCCTTATCAGTCACACTCGCTACCGCCATAGTTAAAAGTTATTATGCCTTTTTAGAGCACAAACTATCGTCTGTCAAGACGGCAAGGTGCCAATGAACCATATTTTTTTAAATAAAATGTCCAAAAAATAAAATCAACCCAACTCTTGATTCAAATTCAAAACATATATTGGGACAAAAAGATGGGTTACGGGACGATATGTGATTGTATTTGCTCAACATGCAAACACCACTGTTGCAAGAAAAATTGATAAACAAATCATCTAATAAATTACAAAAGATATAGTTAGATAAACCTTTCATAAAGCTATCTTAAAAGATGGTCCAAACCCCTCTCTCCCCCTTTCGCTCTCTTCATTCCCCCCTCTCTCTCTCTCTCTTCTCTCTCTCTCTCTCTCTCTTCCCCTCTCTCCTTTTCTCAGATTTAACTAAGGTTTTAGTGCCTCATAATAAACTCCTCCAACTGGCTGTAAGAATGGTTTCCTTCCTTCCATACACAAATTAAAGTTTGTACACTGGGTTCTGGTTCTACTCAGTATTCATAGCCAATGATAAGCAGGGCATGGTACGTTTCTTACTGATGTATCCAACTCCTTGGGTTCACCAACATCAGATAATTCTCCGCAGTGACAACATTTTGATGAATAAGATGGTGACGGATGCCTCCTGGTTACTAGAATACTGGGTGAAGCTGAGATCGGGTGATAATTCAAAATAAGGAGTATATACTCTTCATGTCATCAAGAAGGCGACCCCTCAAGTCATTGTAGACAATGAAATAGTGAAGACCATTCCGCAGTTCTAGGACATAGGTCAGAACATCTCTAAAGCATTCAGCAAAGCAATTCTGTATGACCAAGTTTCATGGTGGTAACGATCAAATGAACCAGTAGTTCATATTGGTAGACCAAAAGGACACCACCAATCAATGATAGTACGAACAAAATACCAACCGCTTATGTATTTGATAAAAATCATATGCCATCAAGAAATAAAAAATATAAAAGGGGAAAAAGAAAATGGGAGGAGGAAGGAGCGTGGTGCCACTCAGAAGTGGGATCACTAAACCCACTTCTCCAGAGATGGAATTTATTCAAACATCTGATGGAATGTGATCAGTATCTGATTAGTGATCAACATTTGTTCTCCATTGATGCTGTAATGTTATGATGAGATAAACCTCATGATGAGACAAAGACAGTAAGATGAGACAAGGACATCAGGATGAGATCAAGTTGTCATGTTGTGACAAAGTCATCAGGTTGAGACTAAGGTATGGTGAGACAAAGTCATCATGCTGAGACAAAGTCATGTTGAGACAAAGTGATCACGTCGAGACAAAGTCATGTTGAGACGAAGGCATGTCGAGACAGAGGCATGTTGAGACAAATGCATGTTGAAAAAGCACCCTGTTGAGACGAAGTCGTCATGATAACATCTGATCATCCCATGTCTGTAATGCAAGACCGGTCTTCATTCCTCTTAGGTTAGACTCGGTTCTCAAGTGCCATTTTCATCCTCCATCATCAGTAATTCATTTACCTTTTCCTACAGGGGTAAAATTCAAACATCTCCTCCAGCAGTTAAAGTAATAATCATAAACCAACATTAAATGTAAAACACTCACAAATGAGAAACATGTTAATCATTTCATGAATAATGCGAGAGCCATCAGATAGATATTCTCAAGCATAAGCAAAGGGTCGAACACAACAGCATAGTGTGTCTCCCAGCCTGTCTCCTCTGAGCAGGGGGTTGAAGAAAGACGTTCGAAAACCTACCCACTGTTGCAAGCAATTTCAGTGCACACAATTCAGTAACGATCTGCTTTATGGCCATCTTTCAGGACGCATTTGGCAGAGCACTGAACGCAATAAGTCTCCAAGTCATCAATATCAATTGTGCGATGCTGGCGTTGAGTGCAACGTCTTGTAAAAATTCGGGTATATGGTGCATCTATCCTTATCCTTCAATGAGCAATACATCTCCTGAGAAGAACGTGGCATTCACTGTCAAATTCTCAGAGTATATTCATGAAAGATGTGAACAGAAGAATCACATATTATTTATTTAGAAAGATGTGAATCTGTGCAAAATGATGTTAAGAGACAGACTATTAGCTACATTTTCTCTGAAAAAGAAATAATGCGTAGAATTTTCATTTATAGTGAACATTCCCATTATATAAGAGTAGTGCTTTAGATGGGTCAGCACAAAATGCTGAAATGGAGGATCGAGAGTGTACATATAATACCCAAATACTACTAGGGACACGGCCAGAGTTCAAACAGCAAAGTACTGTCATAACTATGATGCTGAAACTGAGGCAATCGAGATAGCAGCAGAAAAATTACTAAATACCAACCGTGGTACACAACCTATGGTGCTGTTGACAGATGCAAAATCAGTACTCGAGGCGCTCCTGTCTGAGAAGTTGCCAGTATTAAGGACACTATTTTCTGAACTTAGCAGTCAGCATAAGGTCACCATGTAGTTGATACTATCCCACTGTGGAGTACCCGGAAACGACAGAGCTGATCAATTGGCTAAGGAAGGAGCAAAAGAAGAACAGCCTGATGTGCCCATTACATACCACCAAAAGAAAATAATGATCAAATTAGTCAGAAGGCCACCAAAGCCTGCTCAAGACGACTAACACGTTATGGACAGACCAGAACAAGTCATTATTCTGCGCCTCAGAACAGGACACAATAGATTACGCAACCACATGTATTCAAAATTCAAGATTGGTGACTCAGCCATGTGCACATGTGGTTTGGCGTCGCAGACTGCAGAGCACAGACTCCAAGACTGCTCAAACTACAACATACCCAGCATACCTTCTGGCCTAGAGAGACAACAGTGGAAGGTAAACTCTATGGACAGCTGAGTGAACTAAAAAGACTATTATATTCATACAAGAGACAACATTGCAGTTATCGATATATTAGAAGCGAACGAAAGAAGAAGAAGAAGAAGAAGAAGAAGAAGAAGAAGAAGAAGAAGAAGAAGAAGAAGAATATGCATCTATGATGTGGCAGCATTCTATAGCATATAGAAATATCACTTCTAGCAGAAGGGCATGGCAGATTCGATGATGGAAAAAGCATGGTAATTTGCAGAATCTCTCTTCAGAAAACAAAACAAACATTTATTTTGATCATCTTTGTGAAGCGTATCACCACGATCAAACCATGGTACACAAATCAACCTGCTACCTTCTCTTCAAGTATCGTCATGAATAATTATTGGCAGAGCTGACTTTTATAACCCCAGAACATAGGACACCCAATCTACCACAACTGGAAAACCTGGTGTCTCTCTCCAGATTATTGCGTAGATTTGAGTTAGCTTTCAACCGCCAAGTCTTGGCCAGGATTCTACCAGTATCTCGAGCCAACCCAACTAATGGCCTTTCATTATTGAAATGCCTAGCCTGTTCCAAATATGTTGAAACTTGTATCTATTTTTATCGTTGACTGAATAACTCCCTGTATGGTTATCCAACTGTACTGTCAAAACTGTCATTTACTGCGGTGTATAGCAGGGGGGTCTGAGCCTGAGGAATTACGGCCGCCTGGCTAGTGCAGTCGCCGCGAACTGTGCAGGTTAGGATTTTCTTTTTGCCCTCGTCAGAAAAAATCCCATACCTTACCGAGGGATCGAACCCGGGTCTCCCGAATGAGAGTCAGGGGTTCTAGCCACTCGACCAGCCACTCCTCACAACTGTACATTTGTGATGAAATCTCAGGAAATCTGGGAGGACGATGATAAATATATCACTGTTCTTTACAAACGTTGAGGCATTGAACTTTTTTGCTATTTTCTGGCTCCTCAAGTATTCCAGGCGTATCTTGGCCCAACTCACTTGTCCACTTCAATTTACAGAGTTAAAGTAATGTGAAACATGTTCTGCCTTCTCCGTATCTTCTGTACTTGTTTGCATTCCGCCCAACATTTGTCGTAGATTTGTTCTCCGTTCTTTACCGTAAAGATTACTGACCATTGGCCGCTTTTTATGTTCTCCAAACCTAATTGAGAAAGCTTGGCTTCCAATATCCCTACTAGTATTCAAGAGGTCAAAGGAACGGTTGCTACCGAAATGAATGATTCTTGTTAAAAGTAACAGCAGGACAGTTCCATCTGTTACGTTAGCCCAAAAGAAAGCACTATAATAGGAGAGATTACCAGTAGTGACGTCAAGACACCTAGAACATGCTCGTAAGCGAGCAGTCTCTCTCTCTCTCTCTCTCTCTCTCTCTCTCTCTCTCTCTATCTCTCTCTCTCGGCAGATGTTGCAGCGTACGGATACTAACCACTCCGGCCTTTTGGTTAAGATGAAAGTGGTCTAGGGTCGAAGCTCTGATAGGCTGACAGAGAATTACTTTGCTGATCCGACAGCTTCTGCAGCTTGACTTGTTATAGATAGATGTATTGATTTTACCTTACCTCTGGAGTAAACTAGGCAGGCCTGGGGGGAGAAGGGGTGGGGTGGGTGGGGGGGGGGTAGTCCTGCTGCATGGGCAACACATTGTCTCTACAATTCAGCCCAGGCTTTGTGCTATTGAGAGGTATAACTATAGCCCTTGTCCCCGCCATGGGTTGTGGTTGTTATACCTTATTTAATCATAATGTTACAAACTATCGTAAGCCTAAATTCATGCGGTTGAGCACATAGCCCCCCCCCCCCCCCCCCCCCCCCCCCCCCCCCTCATTCATTACATGTAACTGTTTGTTATGTCTTTAGGGCATGGCGAAGCTTCCGTAACTCCCAAGGAACACTGCAGCGGATGATGCTCAAGAGACAGAACTATGACTTTGATGTGCCCGAGAATTACTTTGACTTTGAAGACACAGAGCAGATCATAACACCGTCCAAAAAGTTCACCATTAAATCTCCCGGAGACAAGAGCCCAACAATCAACATTGGAGCAGACGATGTTAACAAGGACAAAGACAGTTCTGGTTTACTGAGAGGGAAAATTCCTCCTACCAGGGAACTCACAAAGTTAGTATGGAGTTGTATGCTGTTTTATGTTAATTGTATTGTTTTGCCCACAGTCAAAAATCAAATTAACGCTTGGCTCAATCATGGTTAAATTATAATTTTAAAAAAAAGTTAGTTGCATATTTTTTACAGGACGTCGCAGTCAACCCCAGCAATTTTTGGCTGCTTGTTATTTCTTGGTAAGTTTACGTTAAGAAGTTTGCCATTGCTTTCTGAACAATCGGCACTCATACTATTTGATAAAAACCAACGTAAGGTGATCTGCAGCCAGATGCAACCTAAAGACTAAATGTCATGGCAGGGCAGACCAAGCCTAAGCCATGGTCGGCAACTGATCTAGGATCGAAACTCCGATAGGCGGACAGGTAGAACATTGCTAATAATCCTCTCCTTTATATTTTAAGAATGTATAAATTAGTTAGCTCTTAGACAGATAACCTAAACTACGGTATAACAGTAGACAGCACTACCAGCTTTATGTTAGCGCTGAATGCTGGACGGCGCTCAGCAAAACCGGCACACCACATTGTTCCACGGCTTCGGGTGGAGGAGCACAATTGGGAGAGTACAATCTGGGATTGTCCTACATCCTTTAGCAGTCATTTAATTCACAATTATGCCAACTCCCCTTTTGTAGTCCTTTCCCCCTGAGCTGAGTATATTTTTAAGTGTGCACACTTCTCTGATGGTATTTTCTGCCTGAGCCATCCATGATTTTCCACTTAAGAGCCTGTGGCCCTTAACTGCGTCCAGGGAATCATGCATGAGGTGTTCTTTGTCCATAACTACGTTGAGGTATGACCTTGCCTGCAAAACACTGAGTCTGTCTGCAATGGTCGACAACGCCAGGATGCAGAGAAGACTGGTAGATGCAAAGAGTGGGCCAGAGTAAATCAATCATGTGCCATGCTGGAAAGCGTGGGCGGTCATGACTCGCCATTTAACTCGATCACCAGAGTCGTGGATCAACTCAGTGTTCATGTCTCGTCCATACCATGTGGCCAAGCCATCCAGATATTTACTTCTCGGTCTTCCTCTTGGTCTGTTCCCTTCGATCTTGCCAGTTGTCACCAAGTTCTCCAATCTATTTCTTCTCATAACATGTCCAAAAAAGTTTGACTGTCTACGTCTAATTTCTCTAATCAATTTACGATTTTCATTTGTCTCCTGTAGTACTTAGTCATTGGTTGTTCTATCTGTCCATGCTATTCTTTGTATTTTCCTCAGAAACCACATTTCTGCAGCCATCAGATGTTTTTCAGCTTGACTGCACATTGTCCAAGTTTCACATCCATATAAAAGAACAGGCTCTATGTATCCCCTCAACACTCTTTTTCTCGTTTCAATTGACATCTTTTTATTGGTCAGGGGGCTGAGTGGTCTTGAGGTATGGTGTCCGCCTCGAGTGCTGGAGGTCCCGGGTTCAGGCCCCGGTGAGGACCATGATTTATTTAAAAAACCCACTGGTACTTCCAGTAATTTCCCCTGGTCTCTGGGTAGTGAGATCGGACGCCCGTGTGCATTGTTGCGCACGTAAAAAATCCCTTGGCAGTTGGAAATCGAAAAAGAGTAGCCTAACGGGGCTGCCCGAGCAAAATTTCGAGTTAAAAATCTACCCAAAAGCATTTCAGGATCCTTGCCGATGCAACGGAGTTCGTGCATTGAGCTGAGTTTCTCCAAACTCAGGTTTGAGTTAGGAGGAAAACGGAGCACTTATGGGTTAAACCGTGTGCCGTGATGTTGATCCAACGACTAAAACTAAAAACTAAAAACTATTGGTCAGAATGTTTTTCATCTTGCCAAAGGCCACTTTCGCCATTGCGATTCTTGTTCTAATCTCTTCAAGGCATTTCTCATCAGATGTTATGACTGTTCCGAGATAATTGTACCGATTCACTTGTTGAAGAAAAAACTATTGGTCAGAATGTTTTTCATCTTGCCAAAGGCCACTTTCGCCATTGCGATTCTTGTTCTAATCTCTTCAAGGCATTTCTCATCAGATGTTATGACTGTTCCGAGATAATTGTACCGATTCACTTGTTGAAGAATATTTTCATTTACTTGTATATTACATTGTGGTACTTCGTTCTTCCTAGTGACGACCATAACCTGTGTCTTTTTACAATTTAATTCTAAACCCAGTTGCTCACTGTGTACAACAACCACATTTACTAATTGTTGCAGATCCTGCGCATTGTCTGCAATCAATGCTGTATCATCTGCATATCTAATGTTATTTATGTTGCGTCCTCCAATGCTGATTCCATTTATATCTTCTACATTTCTGAAAATATTTTCACTGTACAGGGAAAAAAAATCTGGAGACATTACAACATCCCTGCCTAACAACTCTCTTAATAGGCTGATATTGTCCCACTTCATTATCAATCCTTATGGCAGCTTATTGCTTGCAATATATGTTGTTTACAAGTCTAATGTCTTTCCCATCAATTTGTAGATCTGCAAGCATATCCACCGTGTTGACACGTCTAACTGTATCAAAAGCCTTTGTGTAGTCAATAAAGCAAAGATGTATATCCTTGTTTACTTCTATAGCACGTTCAATAACTGTTCGCAGCATATACACAGCATTTACTGTACCCAGTCCTTCCACACCCACATTGTTTTCCCCCAATTTCAGGTTGTAATTTCTTCCTCACTCGTTGCATGATAATTCGTAGCAAAATCTTTGTGATGTGACTCATTAATCTAATTGTTCTATGTTGATCACATTACAAGGCTCGTGATTTCTTTGGGATTTCAATAAATACAGAGTTACATAATTCAGAAGGTATATCTCCAGTATCACATAATGTGTTCAGCAGTCTGGTGACTTGATCTAATCCATATTCTTCTAAAGCTTTAATAATTTCTGTTGTGATGTTATCTGCACCGGGGGCCTTGCAAGCTTTTATATGCTTAAGAACATTTCGAACCTCCATCTTCACAATTGGCGGTCTTTCATTATTAAATCTAATATCATTCTGTATAATCTGATCTTTCTCTATTATGATTTTGCCATCTTTAGTTTTAAGACAGCCTGTTGATGTACTTTTTCTTTTATTAGTAAGTTCCTGAATTCTTTTGTGCACTAATTTGGTACTTTGACTGTTGTGTTGTTTTTCAATTTCTAAGCACTTTCCCCCAAGTCATGATTCTTTTGCCTTCCTACATAATATTCTGACTTGTCTGTGAATTTATTCATATTTGGCAGGATTATTTTTGTTGAGTCGTCTTGTTTCCATTAGGTGTAAAATTTCTTCAGTCATCCATTTCTTACGACCTACCTTCATTAATTTTGGAATAGTTGTTTCTGCAGCCAAACTGATTGAATTCTTCAACATTTCCCATTGATCACCCACATCATGGAATAGGATCTCTAGATCAGACAATATATCAAATCTGTTCTGTACTTCTATGTTGAATTTGTTTTGTATTTCCTTGTCATTACTCATTGTACACGAATCATATTTAGTGTTTCCTGTTATATACTTGAATTTCTTCAGCTTTATCCTCAATGTTCCTGTCAGTAACCTGTGGTCACTATAACAATCAGCACTAGGAACTGTTTTTGCTATTGTTCACGCGTTTCTAAATCTTCTGTTAATCAGAATGTAGTAAATCTGGTTTCTATTCCTGTTATCAGGACTCCTTCATGTCCATAATCTTCTAGGGTGTTGCTTACACCATGTGTTTCCTTACAATCATTTCCTGTTCTTTTGCCCACTTTACGAGTCTCTATCCTCTTTCATTTCTCTCTCCTAAACCATAGTTTCCTACTGTGTATCTATCACCTTGATTTCCTACTTTTGCATTGAAGTCCCCTATTATGATGTTTATTTCTGAATTTTTACATTTCTTTAAGGCAGACTCTATGTCATTATAAAATTCCTCTACACTATCTTCATTGGATTCTCCTTTTGGGGTATATACTAGAATAACATTTATGCTAATAGGTCTGCCACTTAACTTAACTATTAGAATTCTGCCCGACACGGACCAATATCCTTGAACATATTATGATGTTTTCCGGTCCAAAATAATTGCCACTCCCCTTTGTCGATCTTCACCTCCAGAATAAATAATTTCAAAATCTTCATCTATCTTGATGCCTGCTCCTGTCCATCTCGTTTCGCATATCCTCAAAATATTAATTTTTTCTCTTTCTAGTTATTGTTTTATGTTCTTTAATTTGTCGTCGTCGTTTAAAGTCATAACATTCCATGTTGCTAATTTTAATGTCTCTGTCCTTGTCTTGCGATGATCAGTCTTTAGGCGAATCATAATTTCAGAGTGCCGAATAGAAATTCATTCTAAGGTGGTGTTATATTAATGGGCCGTGAGTGTAGGGAGCGGCTAGCGGGCGCTATGGAAGTAGAAATTCAGCAATTAATTAATGACTACTCTCGCCCAGCCGATGTGATTATTTATACCCATGGCTCTGTGTTAAGAGGCCCCCCAAAAAATGTTCCCGGAGATTCATAGCAAATGTAAATGGCCAATGTTTAGTAAAGGAGGGTTTGGTGTATTATACCACGACCGCAGATCTGAGAATGAAGGTGGAGGCGGTTACTGCAGCTTTCTACTGGTTGGAGAACAAACTGTATACATATGCTGTGATTGTAGCTGTTTTACAAAGCATGCTGTAAAGGTGACGACTGGCATACTTCGTGAAGAATGGCGTGCATCGATTCAGAGGTCGCGGGTTGTGAGCATTCGCAGGATCTTTTCTCCAGAACACTCTGGTGCGGTTGGAAATTAACAAGCAAACAGATTGACTGGTGTCGCATCTTTAAGGGGTGACTTGGTGCATAATACTGCGGATATGGTGAAGGACCTCTGGGAGCGTGTGAACAATGCAGACGAACAGATAGAGTATCATGGTCTAAAGCAGTGGTTCTCAACAGGTAGGGAATTCCAGCCAAGGGAGGAATTTTAGGGTTTCCGGGGGTAGGGGTGGGAACAGAGATTGCCACAGATTGGCAGACTCAAAATGGCTTCAGGCACAATATCCTGGTGTTCTATTGAGCGTTTTGTTTGATGAAGCAAAATTTTCTGGCATTCTGGTGTCGTGTATTAAGTGACAATTCTTTGACGTGTTACTACACTATAAAATTAATCTATGCATGTAAAGTTATGTACACATATGGAAGAAAATAAGGATTTTCAGTATCTTCTTCTTCTTCTTCTTCTTCTTCTTCTTCTTCTTCTTCTTCTTCTTCTTCTTCTTCTTCTTCTTCTTCTTCTTCTTCTTCTTCTTCTTCTTCTTCTTCTTCTTCTGCGTTCATCCGAGTGTTTTGTTTTTTACAGATGTAGTTGCGGTGTATCGTTATGCACCCTTGGGCGTAGACCCTTAAACCAACACATCCGACTATTGCGTGCGTTTTAGACCAGGTTAGCATTCCTGGGGGAACTCTCACTTTCGTGGTGCCGTCCACATCCCAGCTGGTCAAGTTAGAACGGTCGAATACTTCACGATCAGCCCTCAAGGGAAGTCAGGGATAGTCCATGGGCATTATCCAGCACCCAGGGTGGCTTCCATAGTTGCAGAGCTGACACATAGCGCTCGGGTGCTGGGCTCACCGAGGGAATCGCTACGTACCGCTCATGGCTGCTTTAATTCCTCACTTCTATGTATTGGGCCTTTCGTTCGCTACGTGCCGCTCCCCGCACAAACCAGGGACGGACTGCAGACGGTATCCACACAGCGAGCTTTCGATTCGAACATGTGCTAGTCGCTGTGCCCGGAAAACAAAATAGTTAGAGCTGTTCCGGACGCGAAGGGCATTCGGAAGACTAGTTAGTCAGAGCTGTTCCGAGCACGAAGGACATTTCACTCTGACGTTTATGCGTTGTGCCTGATTTATTTGCGCCCTTAGGCCAGCACATCCGATTTCAGCGGGCGTTTTTACGTGTTTGCCTTCCCGGAGTTTCGAGGGACGTTAGACTCTTACTGCTGTGGTGTCGCCCACATCTCAGCTGGTCAAGGTATAACGATCAAAGACATCACGGTCAACCCTCAAGGGAAGGCAGAGGCAGACCATGGGCATTCCCCGCAATCCAAGGAGGCTTCCATAATTGCAGAGCCGGCACATAATGCTCTAAGACTGGGCTCACCCGAGGAATCGTCACTTCCTGCTCATGACTACTTTAATTCCCCACTTCAATGTATTTGGCATTTCGTTTGCAACTGCTCGCTCCCCACACAGACCTGGGACGGACAGTCTGCGGACGACATCCACTCATCAAGCTTTCGCTTCGGACTTCCACGTAATGGATTCGCTAGCCAAGCGTTCCATTTCGTGTTTTGAGACGTTTTTCCACTTTTGGCTGCGCTCACTCTGTGAGTATAGATACAGACTTTCATCGTAACCATTTCGTGCGACTGGGGCTTTTATCCACCTTTAGTAACCGCTTACGAGGTAGGCTACATGTGCTGCCGGCTCAGCACCTTACCTCCATGCGACAGTGAGCGAGTAACGGCCATGCCTTCTCATGCGTGGATCCCTCATATCTCCCAGCTGAGAGCCTTCGAGCAAGTATCTGAACTAAGCATGTAGCGTGCTCAGCATCTCACCTCCGTTTTGCAGTAGGTGCGTAACGGCCCGGCTCTTACATGCAGGGGTTTTTGGCTTAGAGGCGTTCAGCCATATCCCTCAGCTGGGAGCCTTAGTGTATGTGTCCGGACCCTGAATTAGTGGCTTCGTGCACCTGATTTGACCTGTCGACAGCTATCCTCAGTCCACCTGCAGAGCAGCATGTTGTGTCTCTCTTAGTCTGGTCCCTATCTCAAGGCCTATCCACATGTAGTTGTGCTTCCGTCGGCAGGGATCTTGAAGTCACTGGGACACTCAAGCTCCTCTACCAAGGCAAGGTGGAGACACATCAGAGAGGTGGATTTTCAGTATTATTGGCATGTTATTTTGAATTCACATTTTGAGGTGACAATTTTGAAAAAAATGGTGGTGTGGTGGTTGGGGGGGGGGGGGGGGAATTCTTCCTCTTTCGTTCGCTGGAAAGGGGTGAATGACATTTTGACAAAGTGTAAAAGGGTGCAAGGGTTAAAAAGGTTGAGAACCACTGGTCTAGAGAGAATGCAGCAGCAAGGCGTGGACAGTCGTCACTCAGAGAAAAAGCAAGACGGACATACAATCAGGTCGCAAATGGTACCAGTAGTATTACAACTCTTTGCTGGCTGTTTAAGATGAGGAATTGAGCGATTATGGGAATGCCCCAAGTGCAGTGATGTCGGCTCTTGACTCATCCCAACCCTCCTGAGTAAATAATTCTATGCTTATCTAAGTATCCCCCCTCCCCTAAACCGCACCTGGCCATCACATTTCACATTGATTGATTGATTGATTTAGGAACCGACATCACAGCATTCGGGGCATTCCCATAAGCGCTCCGTCCCCATCTTCAGCAGCCAGCGAAGAGTTCCAACACTAATAGTACCAGTAGCAATCTGATTATATGTCCGTCTCGCCTTTCCTCTGAGCGTTGATCGTCGGCCAGATCCCCTCGTCACCCCTCGCTGTCGCATTCTTGCCAGACCATGGTGATCCATTTGCTCCTCCGAGGTGTACACATGCTCCCACAAGGTCGCAACCACATCTGCTTTGTCATGCATCAATACTCCACCAAGTTTTGCCGAGCCAGCCAATCTGTCCGCCTGTTCATTCCCCAGCACACCAGCATGCCCCGGAGAAAAGATCCAGACGATGCTTGTCACCCGTGACTTCCGAAGCGAAGCAAGCCACTCTGCACGAAGCTTGCCTGTCTTCACCCTACTCAGCATGCTTTCTGAGTCAGTTACAATCACGATGTGTGTATGTATTGTATTCTCCATCCAGCGGAAGGCTGCACTGACCGCCTCCACCTCTATTCTTAAGCTAGATGTTGTGGTATCATATGCCAGGCTCTCCTGCACCAAACGTCGACCATTAGCTTTTGCTAAAAAAACCCAGGCACATCTCCTACCTCTCAACACCGACCCATCTGTGTAGATAATCACATCACCTGAGCGCATTTCACAAAACCCTAATAGTAATAATATTTATCTTCATTCTTGCCATGTCTCTCTTGATGTTTCCTAACTTTCCTTTCTGGCAAAGTATTCTTCTATATTATATTATTTTATAATACATGTTCATTTTATTAGTGCAATATTTGAATAAAACCTGCGTTTTTATTGGTGGGGAGGGGGGGGGCGCACTGTATCAGTTAACCCCTTTGTGATAAAGTATGTCTGATCACATCCCATACTTAAATATTATAACACAAATCATGCTGTAATAGTTTAGTTACTTTATGGTAAGAGAAAATCATGCCAAACAATTAATAAACTATCTAATTACTTTATTTTGTGTGATTTCTCCAGTATGTACCTAACGAAATGCAGCGAAATATGCCAGGCAATAAATAAATCATGCAAAATATTGGTTGTGACTTCGTTATTCACATTAGTTAACTATTCTGTTATTCATTACAGCCCAGAAGTCGTATCACTGGACACTGAGTTCCGCAATGATACGGCAGAGCAGCAACTGTACAAGTTCCGCTTTGAGAAGACACGTCGCTCAGAAATCGAAGTCACGTTCCAGAAAGGGATAACACTTGGTGGCAAAGCAAATTTCAGCATTGGAATTCCATTTGGAGACATCGGGGTAGAGACAGAGATGCAGTATGAGGTAAACATGAACACAGTCATTATTTGATTAAGCGCAATGGGATTATTAATCGTCTTAAATACGAGGGAAATCAATACGTAAGTCACAAATGGCTGTAGAAAAATAACTAAATATGATAACAACTTGAAACAAGTTTATTTTTATACATACATGTCCCTTTATTTCTCAACATAATTTCCACCAACATTGATGCACTTATCCCATCGTTTTATCAGTCCTCCCAAACCGACTGCATAGAACTGCGTGCTCTGTTTTCTAAACCACATTTTCACTTCACATTCAACTTCGGCGTCATTCGCGAAATATCTTCCGCCAAGGTAGGTTTTCAGTGGACTAAAAAGGTGGAAATCGCTAGGGGCTAAGTCGGGCCTGTAGGGTGGATGTTCCAGAAGTTCCCACCCTACTTGGTTAATTTTCTCCTGAGTTAATCGAGCCGTATGTGGTCTGGCATTGTCATGAAGAAGCAACACTCCTTTGGTCAGCAGTCCTGGACGTTTTCTTCGAATTGCATCATGCTGTATGCTGAACCATGTGAGCACCCTATTGCAGATGCTACAGAGTCTATCGTTACTCGCCTGTCACCTCTAATCATCTCCTCCACCCGCTGCACGGATGCATCTGTTGCAATCTCAACAGGACGACCAGATCGGATTTCATCAACAATTTTAGAGCGTCCTTGAGAACACTTTTCTACCCAGCTATGCACCGCTTTATGGGACAAACATTTGTCAGCATTATCAGGAAGCATTTTCTTATGAATGTCCTTTGCAGGCAGTCCTTTTGCCCACAAAAAACACACAACAGCATGTTGCTTTTTGGTTGCACACTTCTTAAGTACAGTCGCCAATTTGTTTATGCACTGCGCAAGCGCATGAGACATATAGTGTTGCTATCACCTAATGACACCTGTAGAAAACACCAACTACATTGACTTGCCATTCCACAGAACTGTGTGACTTACTTATTGCTTCGCCGTCGCTGTCATCTGATATTCTAATGAAGTTAATGTTGCTTATATCAGGTTTTGTTGCTCTGCAGATCATGATTCCCCACTCCACAGTGCCATCTGATATTCTAATGAAGTTGTTGCTTATATCAGGTTTTGTTGCTCTGCAGATCATGATTCCCCTCTCCACAGTGCCATCTGATATTCTAATGAAGTTGTTGCTTACATCAGGTTTTGTTGCTCTGCAGATCATGATTCCCCACTCCACAGTGCCATCTGATATTCTAATGAAGTTGTTGCTTATATCAGGTTTTGGTGCTCTGCAGATCATGATTCCCCTCTCCACAGTGCCATCTAATATTCTAATGAAGTTGTTGCTTATATCAGGTTTTGTTGCTCTGCAGATCATGATTCCCCACTCCACAGTGCCATCTGATATTCTAATGAAGTTGTTGCTTATATCAGGTTTTGTTGCTCTGCAGATCATGATTCCCCTCTCCACAGTGCCATCTGATATTCTAATGAAGTTGTTGCTTATATCAGGTTTTGTTGCTCTGCAGATCATGATTCCCCTCTCCACAGTGCTATCTGATATTCTAATGAAGTTGTTGCTTATATCAGGTTTTGTTGCTCTGCAGATCATGATTCCCCACTCCACAGTGCCATCTGATAGTCTAATGAAGTTGTTGCTTATATCAGGTTTTGTTGCTCTGCAGATCATGATTCCCCACTCCACAGTGTCATCTGATATTCTAATGAAGTTGTTGCTTATATCAGGTTTTGTTGCTCTGCAGATCATGATTCCCCACTCCACAGTGCCATCTGATATTCTAATGAAGTTAATGTTGCTTATATCAGGTTTTGTTGCTCTGCAGATCATGATTCCCCACTCCACAGTGCCATCTGATATTCTAATGAAGTTAATGTTGCTTATATCAGGTTTTGTTGCTCTGCAGATCATGATTCCCCACTCCACAGTGCCATCTGATATTCTAATGAAGTTAATGTTGCTTATATCAGGTTTTGTTGCTCTGCAGATCATGATTCCCCACTCCACAGTGCCATCTGATATTCTAATGAAGTTAATGTTGCTTATATCAGGTTTTGTTGCTCTGCAGATCATGATTCCCCACTCCACAGTGCCATCTGATATTCTAATGAAGTTAATGTTGCTTATATCAGGTTTTGTTGCTCTGCAGATCATGATTCCCCAACTCCACAGTGCCATCTGATATTCTAATGAAGTTAATGTTGCTTATATCAGGTTTTGTTGCTCTGCAGATCATGATTCCCCACTCCACAGTGCCATCTGATATTCTAATGAAGTTAATGTTGCTTATATCAGGTTTTGTTGCTCTGCAGATCATGATTCCCCACTCCACAGTGCCATCTGATATTCTAATGAAGTTAATGTTGCTTATATTCAGGTTTTGTTGCTCTGCAGATCATGATTCCCCACTCCACAGTGCCATCTGATATTCTAATGAAGTTAATGTTGCTTATATCAGGTTTTGTTGCTCTGCAGATCATGATTCCCCACTCCACAGTGCCATCTGATATTCTAATGAAGTTAATGTTGCTTATATCAGGTTTTGTTGCTCTGCAGATCATGATTCCCCACTCCACAGTGCCATCTGATATTCTAATGAAGTTAATGTTGCTTATATCAGGTTTTGTTGCTCTGCAGATCATGATTCCCCACTCCACAGTGCCATCTGATATTCTAATGAAGTTAATGTTGCTTATATTCAGGTTTTGTTGCTCTGCAGATCATGATTCCCCACTCCACAGTGCCATCTGATATTCTAATGAAGTTAATGTTGCTTATATCAGGTTTTGTTGCTCTGCAGATCATGATTCCCCACTCCACAGTGCCATCTGATATTCTAATGAAGTTAATGTTGCTTATATCAGGTTTTGTTGCTCTGCAGATCATGATTCCCCACTCCACAGTGCCATCTGATATTCTAATGAAGTTAATGTTGCTTATATCAGGTTTTGTTGCTCTGCAGATCATGATTCCCCACTCCACAGTGCCATCTGATATTCTAATGAAGTTAATGTTGCTTATATCAGGTTTTGTTGCTCTGCAGATCATGATTCCCCACTCCACAGTGCCATCTGATATTCTAATGAAGTTAATGTTGCTTATATCAGGTTTTGTTGCTCTGCAGATCATGATTCCCCACTCCACAGTGCCATCTGATATTCTAATGAAGTTAATGTTGCTTATATCAGGTTTTGTTGCTCTGCAGATCATGATTCCCCACTCCACAGTGCCATCTGATATTCTAATGAAGTTAATGTTGCTTATATCAGGTTTTGTTGCTCTGCAGATCATGATTCCCCACTCCACAGTGCCATCTGATATTCTAATGAAGTTAATGTTGCTTATATCAGGTTTTGTTGCTCTGCAGATCATGATTCCCCACTCCACAGTGCCATCTGATATTCTAATGAAGTTAATGTTGCTTATATCAGGTTTTGTTGCTCTGCAGATCATGATTCCCCACTCCACAGTGCCATCTGATATTCTAATGAAGTTAATGTTGCTTATATCAGGTTTTGTTGCTCTGCAGATCATGATTCCCCACTCCACAGTGCCATCTGATATTCTAATGAAGTTGTTGCTTATATCAGGTTTTGTTGCTCTGCAGATCATGATTCCCCACTCCACAGTGCCATCTGATATTCTAATGAAGTTAATGTTGCTTATATCAGGTTTTGTTGCTCTGCAGATCATGACTCCCCACTCCTCTGTGTCATCTGATATTCTAATGAAGTTGTTGCTTATACCATTCTTTATTGCCCTGAAGGTCAGCATAGCCGATTGGATAAGAGCCATTGCTATTAAACTTCCAGTGTGCTGATGCCAAGGCAGCTAGCCCACACACAAATATCAGTCCAGAGCTCTAGAAGTAGTAACACGTGTATTAACTACGCTTGAGTTCAAAGTGAGGAAAGACAAAGAAGATAAAGAATCTCTCTACAGTACTGTAATAGAAATCTTTAACAAATTGTTGAGCAAACACAGCTGGAGACATACATCTGATGACATTTAGTATATGTACTCAAACGTGTCTTTATACCCCAAGAGATCAACCGAGGACTGTCACAGCTGCTGGAAGTTTTAATCTATATTTATTACTTACAAAATTAAGATATTGTTTATGATTAAGAAAGCAAGGATTTTAAATTTTTTTTGGGGGGGGGGGGGGTGTGTTGGCTGACTTTGAACTCAGGTGTAGTTCATCCATGTGCTACTACTTCTAGTGCGCTAGACTGACATTTGGGTGTGGATTTGCTTTCCCTAATACCATTACCCCTCACCATCAGGTGAACCTACTCCGACTTCAGAGGTACTTGTAATTTACGTGATTAAGTCAAAGACGAGAAGTCAACATTTTATTCCAACTGACCGATGTATGGGTTGAACCCCCTACCTCAGCATCAGCCCACCAGATGTTTAAGAATGAATGTTCTTATCCATTCGGTCATGCTGGCCCCCAGAAAGAGTAATGAAATCTTGAAAGAAGTCAACTCACAGAGAGAACTGATTACTTGCATCAGAAGACAGTCCACATGCTTAGGGCATGTCATGAGAAGAGGATTGGTGGAGTATGTCATCACAATGGTACATTTGCAGAGGAAGAGACAGGGGAAGAGCAAGAAGGAAGATGTTGGACAGTTTGACACCACGACATGGAGGAACATCATTATGAGCAATGATTGGCAGTATACGAGGCAGAAGGCTGTGGACAGACATGATGACCAACAACACATAGCATGTAATATAAAATGGAGAAGGTAAAACGTTCCTAGCTGTCACAAAAAACCGGCCTATAATAACCTACTTGTGACACCAATATAGTAAATGTTAATTATCTATTGGATAAAAGGAGTAATGGCTGCAGTAGGATGTGAATATATACACAATAAAACAGTTAGGTATGTATAACTTCTGCGAAATAGTGTTAATATTCTAGAAAAGACTCATGCTATTCGTGACTAAGTTTCTTGTATAACCATATTATTCAGGTGACAAAAAGTGACGGCCAAAAATTTGAGGAGTCTATGGTAATGGAAGCCACAAGTGACATCGCTGTTGGGCCAAACAGTTGCTACACCGCTAATGTTCAGTTGGAAGAGAGAGCCCTTCATGCCACATTCAAGATCATCTCACGCATGTCTATGCCACAAGGTCGTGCTCCTGTATACATCAAACGAAAGTCAGACGGACAGAAAGTGTTTGTGTATTATGTTAATAATCTTATAGACATATTCAAGGATTCAGTTCCCTGTGCACAGATTGTGAAAGCGGAGGATGGGTCTGATATTGCAGACAAAATGGACTTTGTTATTGAGGGAGTTGTGAAAGGCACACTTGCGTGCAATCATAAAATTGCACTAACAAGCAATGAATCCGAAGATCTTAAAAATCAAGCTAAGATTAAGTATCTGGAAAATATTACAGAAAGACATCTTGATCGCCGAGGCGACCATTAAACACACTATGTAAATAAAGGAAGCATTCGTTAGACATCCACCATAAACTGTAGTTCCCAGACGGTGATGTTCAGACCTTAACTATAAAATCTTTCATAGCTCAAAACACAGTGTGTATGTTCTCCGATGCAGGTAGATACTGCCAAAAGCTTGTGACGTGTGAGACCTTCACATATTATAGGTCAGGACATAATGAGGTTAGGTAGTCATTTTCATTCCTTGTTGCCTTACCTACCCTCAGAATTTTCAGCAAATTCTAAAAAAAATTATCTACCATCCTTTTCATGAAGTTGGTAGCAGGCAAGAATCCTGTCAGTGCTGGGAATTGAATACAGACTGTTGTCTTGGTAAGCAGGCAGTACTTTCACATACTAAACTGTAAAGCTGTTCCAGGATGTTGTCTAATATAATAGAAATAAACCAGATTAAATAATGGAAAGCTGTTCCAGAGTATTCAAAATGTAGTAGTAAAATCCAGATTGAATAGTTGAAAAACTGATCCAGAATATTCCAACTTTAGTAGCAAAAACCAGACTGAATAATTGAATAATTGAAAAACTGTTCCAGAATATTCCAACTGTAGTAGCAAACACCAGATTGAATAATTGAAGAAAAAAAACTGTTCCAGGATATTGCCCACTGTAATAACAAGAACCAGAATGAATAATTGTAAAGCTGTTCCAGAGTATTCCAATTCTAGTAGCAAACATCAGATTGAATAATTGAAAAAAACCACTTTTCCAGAATATTCCAACTGTAGTAGCAAAAACCAGATCGAATAATTGAAAATCTGTTCCAGAATGTTGCCCACTACTGCAGTAACAACAACCAGAAAATGTAACCTTAAAAATGTCTAGACAAAATGTAAATAAGTGTAATACATAGTAAAGATTAAAGCATTCTTAATAAAGGCGTGAACATATTGCAAAATCTTGTGTATCAGTAGATACCTCCTGATTAATCGGTAACATTTAATTAAGAAAACGGACTAAAGGTGCTAGAATGATTGTCTAATATAAGAAAAGTTCACAAATCAAATTCATAGCTGTGAATATGGTGAAATTAAAATTCTTACTAGGTGTTTTGTATGCAGGATGGTAGAACACAAGCACTAACATATCACAATTTTGACTGAGACTGGGAATGTTCTGCAAAATTGTCAAATATTGGATACAAGATTACCTAATTTATGTTCAGAATTGCCAGAGGAAAAAAGATCATGCCTACTGTCTGAACAGTGTACTGGCATGATGGACTGAATACATTTCTATTCAACTCTTACTCTTGTTATTTGTACCATATCGTTATTTACCTTGGTTATTTAGTAGTTGGGAAGAAGGTGACTAAGAATGTGTTTATGGCAAGGTAAGAGATCATTTCCCTGTTGCCAAGAGAACTGACAGATAATAATCTGATATGTAAATGTTTTTATTTCTTAAATCACTAAGTGATGGTTATATGTGACAGTTTTTTTTTCCCTTTAAATTCCCAAATGCAGCGGTTAGTCAGTGTCGTGAGTTATCCCTTCTTGCTTTAGTGTCTTGAGAGAAATTACTTCTATAGTGTCGTCCCTGGAGTGAGGGGAATCGACACCCACATTTTTTTCCCAGTTTCAATATCACTATTCTGTAGATATCCACCAGACTCCGTCCACAACACTCCCTCAGCCCAAGGACACCTTCTTCTCACTCTTGCTCACCCCTGGATCATGCCCCCTCTCATTCCTCCCCAACACAACATACTCCACAACACTAGCTTCACAAATAAATACAACATAATTTATTAAGCAAAGAGTATGTGTGTGAGAAGTGTGTGTGTG
The DNA here is from genome assembly GCA_014155875.1 of Cepaea nemoralis. NCBI lineage: Eukaryota > Metazoa > Mollusca > Gastropoda > Stylommatophora > Helicidae > Cepaea > Cepaea nemoralis. The sequence continues at coordinate 192,819 of JACEFZ010013283.1, forward strand.
TGTGTGTGTAATGTGTAGAATGTATGTCGAATTCTAGTGTGTCTGTAGATTCAGAGCAGCAGATCAGGAGCCAAGTCAGATTATCATCACAGCAAGGGTGCACCACAGCATGATAGCTTAGTACGTGTACATCTCACCCGGTGATGCGTCTCTTCTTCCAGACGTTGACTTTCTCCGAGATCCACTGGGTCGACTAGATGCATGATCCACTAAGAATTGTTATCGTATAATCCCCAATAATGGATCTGTCACTCACTATAATGACTAAGGTCCCTATAACTCAAATAAGTACGGATCACTGTACAGAGAAACTAGGTTTCAATGTCACCGGTCTCACATTTGTTCTAATCCATGTTCATAGATTGTCCCACACACACTGTAAAGTACTTCTTCACGGCACTAAATTATTCCACGAGAACTTCATGTTCAAGATTCTTCTCTAGACTAACTTATTCCACGAGAACTTCATGTCAAAATGTCTTTCTCTAGACTCTATTGTTCAGTGATATGTGGTGAAGAAAAGAGTATCACCCACCCTGGGTAAATCCCTCTTGTAAATGAATCGTTTAATGTCTTACTCCACTGAGCCAGTTTCGTATGGACCCTCTGGATCCTAGGCCTAGCATAAACAGTGCTGATTTAAATTTCTTCTTGGTATTTATTCCTCTTATAAAATAAGGTGAATGTTAGTTGGATGTTCTTCTTAAGGCGAGTTGACCACCACCAAACTCAGTGTAGAGCTTCCTCATAGACGTAGGGGAACCCTATTATTTCCTAGCTCACAGTCCGAATTGAATCTCCAAATTTCCATGAAGGACACATGTTTTATTCTCAATTCTGATATTAAACATGCGGGATTCTTTTCACTACGAGCACCGATCTAGTCAACACTTGAGCCTACGTTAACTGTATTGTGCACTCCCGACAACAAGCTTGTTTTTATATATTCTGTGACTGACCTCGTGACGTCATTCTCCTGTCAACAACAGGTGGCAACCAAAACATGGCGGCGTTTTCTCCTTTTATCTTGAGTCTGCTTTAAAGCAACGGGGAAACTCTTTTTTCCCGTGTCTCCGCGGAATCATGATAGACCAGCGGCGCTTTTGATGTGACGGGAATGTGGCCTCTAGTTGCAAACAATTTGTAAGTTCGAATATAGCCTGTTTCTGTTGTTTCATCATCTATCGGGATTATCGTGGTTTCATGACAGTCAGGCAGATTTTCGCAGCCTACCTTGTGCCAGACGTATTGGTTACCCATTCCTCTGGAAAAGACAAGGGCTAGGCCGAGAGAGGGAACATGTCGTTTGGGCACCACATGTTTCTCTGAAGCTCTGCCCAGGCATTGTGATGGAATACAAGCCACATTCCTACTAACATACTTTGGTCTGTCAAGACTGCAAGGTGCCACTCACATGTTCATTAGTTGGACTGGACTGTCAATACTTTATAGGTTATGAAATCATTAGACAAGCATAGAAAAGAATACATTCAATAAGCAAAGTTAAAGGATAATTTAATGATAATGTATGTTCAGACTGTTTTAATTCAGTTTGTTTTAGTAGTATCTAATGTATTTGGACATGTTAGAGGAAATAAACTAGAGAACTTGGTGACATTTGGCAAGATTGAGGGAAAAAGAACAAGGGGAGGGCAGAAAAGTAAATACCTTGATGACTTGGCCACGTGGCATGGTCAAGATAAGAATACAGAGCTGATCCACGACTCTGGTGTTCGTGTGGGATGGTGACAGATGACTTCCCACGCTCACCAGCATGTCACATGATGATGATGAAATATTTGTGTGCACTGTAAGAACTGTTCTGTTTACACTTTGTAGACATATATTCAGGAGGTCAGTCTGGCCAAATGGATAAGATTGTTCTTTCTTAAACATCCGGTGTACTGATGCTGAGTCAGAGGTTCAACCCCTACCCGGGTCATTCATTCATTAAGTAGCATGTCCTTTGCAGAACCTCGCTCCCCTAACAACCTTTGGAAAAAACCTATCGATCATAAACACAATGTCCCGCGTCTGATACACCCATCTGGAGATCATCCGCCACATCCTGCACCCATCTTCTCTTTGGCCGTCCTCTTCCTCTCTTCCCAGGCATATACCCCTCCATTATTGTTCTCTCCAAACTTTCGTGACGTTTCAAGTGACCAAAATATTTCAATTTTCTTTGTTTTATAGTCTTTTATTGCCAGTATTCTTCAATATTCAGCTCTTGAAGTACTGATGCATTTGTTCTTTTTTTTTTACATCCAAGATATTCTTAGAACTCGTCTATAACATTTATATTTAAAGGGAGTTGGATTAAAATGTCGACTTCTTGTCCTTGCCTTGGGGACGTAAATTACAAGAACTTCTGAAGTCAGAGTGGGTTTGCCTGATGGAGAGGGACACTGATATTAGGGAATGCCAATCCACACGCAAAAATCAGTCCGGTGCACTAAAAGTTTTGGCACAAGTATTTACTAAGCTTGAGTTTAAAGCGTGCAAACGGGAAAAAAAGGAAAGCTATATTCAGAACACATTTATACGGCTGGCAGGACCATAATGACAATATTGCTTCAGGCTCTACCACCGCAGGATTATCTGACAAGCTTTGGAGCTATCTAAGTTCTCAGTATATAGCAAGCAACTTTTAATGACTCATAGAAAGCAACTGCTGCTTTATGTTCTGTTCCTTGACTAAGCAACTAATTAAAAGTCATGTCTCTTTATGTCTAATTGACAGATTCAGTTCCAAACAAACAGTAAGTTTGGAAATGGATGGCGAAAGTGGAAAGTATAAGTGTGTCACAGTTATGACGTAAAAGTTGTTAATATGGTAGCAGCCATTTTGTATTATATGTCAAATATATATAAAGTGAGTTGCTGAGGGAAAACTACTGTAAATAAGCCCTTGGCAGATACGGGAAGTCTCTTAAGATGATTAATGATCCCATGGCACTTAACCTGTTAACGGAACGTGGGTGCAAGAATGTGGATTTGGTGATAGAAGCAATTTTTGCATTTTAAGAGCCCAAAGGTAACTGTGGCGATACATCTATGGCTTTGTAGATTTGTAGTGTGCAGGGTTGCTAATGAAAATGAAAACATGCAAAGCTGCTATTTTTCATTTATAGGAACTTGATTTAAAATGTTTATGCTGAGTTGCTGTTCATGTGGAAAGAGAGATGGTAAGTCTATGAAATTATGAGACTTGCACTGATGCCCAATACAATTCATGAAAAAGAGTACTTTACCTTTTTGTTTTACGAGAGTAAACAGTGGAAGGCAAAAATGTAAGATCACTGATCAGATGTTAAAATAAATACAATTTATCACTTGATTTAGAATAGGTTCTCTTTTATGTGATCTCTATTATGATTGCACGAGAAATACATTCAGACATTTACTTGCCATCCTGAGAAAGCTAAGTGGAACCACATTGGGAGCCAGTGGGAACATACCTAACAAAGTTTACCAACAGAGCATACGACCACACCTGGAATATGGGTTAACTGCGTGGTGTTCAGCATCAAAATCCACACTACAAGAGCTGGACAAGGTGCAAAATCAAGCACTTAGTCACCACAGGAGGGGTGAGATCAACCCCTATAGTGGAAATGGAGAAGATGGGGAGGACACAAGCACTGAGTGAGCGCAGAGATACGAAAACGCTAATACAAGCAGAAAAGTTCCTCAGCTGCCAGGCCACCCAACGAAGAACAGCTAGCTATGGGGCGGTTGAAAAGAAGTAGTTTTATCCACCAGGCCAAACGACTCTACAGATAAACCACCGATCTGACCACAGGCGGTATTCCCATAACAACTATTCCAGAGCGAAGTCCATGGAAAGATGAGCATAGACTATCATTACAAATCCAGACAAAAGTGAGAGGAATATTTGACAAGGAAGAACAGAACAGTATGCAGCGCAGAACAGCCACTCTCAGCTTCCTTGATGAAGAATACGCGCAGGACCTCTGGATCCGAGTCTACACAGATGGGTCGGCACAAAATGCTGTTCGAAATGGAGGAGCGGGAGTGTACATAGAATACCCAAATAATACTAGGGACACAGCTAGAGTACTGACAGGAAAGTACTGCCATAACTACGATGCTGAAATTGAGGCAATCAAGATAGCATCAGAGAAATTAAATACCAGCAATGGTACACAACCTGTGGTGCTACTGACAGATGAAAAATCAGTACTCGAGGCGCTCCTGTCTGGGAAATTGCCAGTACTAAGGACACTACTTTCTGAACTTAGCAGTCAGCATAAGGTCACCATACAGTGGATACCATCCCACTGTGGAGTACCTGAAAACGACAGAGCTGATCGATTGGCTAAAGAAGGAGCCAAAGAAGAACAGCCTGATGTGCCCGTTACATACCACCAAAAGAAAAGAATGATCAAATCAGTCAGAAAGCCACCAAAACCTGCTCGAGATGACTACTACGTTATGGACAGATCAGAACAAGTCATTATTCTGCGCCTCAGAACAGGACACAATAGATTACGCAACCATATGTATACAAAATTCAAGATTGGTGACTCAGCCATGTGCACATGTGGATTGGCCTCGCAGACAGCAGAGTACATAATCCAAGACTGCCCAAAATATAACATATCTAGGCAAACCTTCTGGCCTAGAGAGACGACAGTAGAAGATAAACTATATGGACCACTGTGTGAACTGAAAAAGACAGTTAAATTCATACAAGAGACAACATTGCAGATATAGACATATTTCATGCGAACGAAAGATGAAGAAGACATTTGCTGTACTTCTGAAATCAGAGTGGGTCCGCCTGATGGCGAGGTACACTGTTAATTGGGAAAGCAAACCCACATGCAAAATTCAGTCCAGCACTACTATAATTAATGTGTATGGACTACGCTTGAGTTCAAAGCGAGCGAGCGCCAAAGAAAGAAAAGAAGAAAGAAAAGACATGTAGTGGCATTCATATAAGTAGAGGAAATAAGTAGGGATTAAAGAACACGACAGACAACATAACAATTGAATTCTCTTCTTTCCTCTACGTATATGAGCGACCACTATCTGTGGATTAACTTATCTTTCCATTTTTAATAATGTTTAGTGTGTCCTCCAATCTCTTCCTTTTCCTCTACGTATATGAGCGACCACTATCTGTGGATTAACTTATCTTTCCATTTTTCATAATGTTTAGTGTGTCCTCCAATCTCTTCCTTTTCCTCTACGTATATGAGCGACCACTATCTGTGGATTAACTTATCTTTCCATTTTTCATAATGTTTAGTGTGTCCTCCAATCTCTTCCTTTTCCTCTACTTATATGAGTGCCAATCAGATCCTAGGGTTTTATTTCCCATCTTATTTCTCAAGCTACTTTAATGTCCTCAGAAATTACACTACAATTATTTCTACTGTGATATCTTTGCCACATATTTTGGTAGTCCACAGTGCGGTTGACATGCTTGTCTGTTTATACCAATAAACCTAAGTTAAAACCAACACTTGAGTACTGCAGTTCCATTTATTACACTCTAAATCCCAATTTCTGATTACAGACAAAACACGGGGAAAACTTCAACACAGTCTTAATTTAAATATTGAGCACAACCCACTACTGGCAACGCTGATCGTATTCCGGTATGAACCTAAGGCCTATCCACGTCAATATGGAAGCACTATACTCGAGTTTCGCTCTCGTTTGAGCTCGTCAGTAGTGCATATCCCTGACCGGATCCGGAAACAAGCCCTGGATCACGCGTGTGAAGCGGGTGTGTAACCACGCGGCACACACTGGACACGCCAAATTATCACAACAGAATATTACAACGCTACCCATCGTAGGATATGCTCAACAGTCTTAATTAAGAACGAGAATAATAAAAATAATTCAGCTAAAAGCATATTTATTATAAATGCTTGTAATCGGCTAATGTTAACCTTTGCATCATCATCATCAAGTGCCATGTCAACTGCATGGGCGGTCATGGTTCGCCATCTCACACGGTCACAGTAGTCCCGAATCAGGTCTGTGTTCTTGTCCCGACCATGCCATGCTGACAAACCATCAAGGTATTTATTCCTTTGTCCTCCTCTCGCTCTCTTTCCATCAAGCTGGCACTCTGACCAACTTCTATCCTCTCCTAATGTTCTCCAAGGGGCACACCTATCTGATCGTATCCTCCGCCTGAGCCATCCATGATTTTCTTCTTATCAGTCGCTGACCCTTAACGGCGTCCAGCGCCTCATGCAACGGGTGATCTGTGTCTGCAACTACTCTGAGTTATGCCTTCGCCTGCATCACCTTGAGCCTACCAGCAACAGTCGGCAAACCAAGTATGTAACACATACACACAAATGGGGTGTCTCTGGTGCATCCCAGAATGACTCGCGTAGCTTCGTTCTGTATGCGCTCTAATTTCACCAGCTGACTCTTTGAGACAGTGAGAGCAGTCCTAATCCATAATCAATCACTGAGAGGATCAAGTGCTAGTATAGTGTGAAAATCATTCTCTGCTCTGTGTCCATTGCAGCCATAGTTTTAGTGCATTGAGTCCCTTTTGAGACCTTGTCACAACCGTCTCCACGTGGTCCTTGAAGGATAGGCTCCTGTCAAATGTGATTCCCAGATACTTCAGTTTGTTCTCTCTGTTGACGCTTCTACCATCTATCGTGAGGTTTGGGACATCAGCTCTCACAATCCTGTTGTCCAGAGAGCACCACAAAACAGCCGCCTTTTCCGGGTTGATGACAGCACTCATTTCAGTGCACCAGTCAATCACTTTGTCTACTTCGCCTGTAGCTCCTGTGCTGTTTGCTCCCTATCTCTCCCCTGCCTATATGCAAGAATATCATCTGCAAATGTTAGTATACTTCCAACCCCTGGTGCTTCTAGTTTTGCAGTCTTGCTCGTATACACGTTAAAGAGCACCAGTGAGGTTGCTAATCCCTGTGGCAGTCCCGGGGTTAAAATATGTGGCTCTGAGGTCCATGCACCCAGACGGAGAGCAACCCGACGAGAATGTAGGACGGCTGCTATCCAATTCACCAACCAGGGATTGACCCCCTTCTCCATCAGTACGGTCATCAAAATATCATATCGAATTCTATTGTATGCATCCTCGAGATCAAGCGCTGCCGCCATCGTTTCCTGTCTACCCTGGAACCCCTCATAAACATCAAAGGCAAAAGTGGCTGCATTTGACCAGGTATCTTTTCCTGGCCTGTAGCTCCCCAGGCCTCTTGGAAGAAGCTTCCCCCTTTCCAAGAACTCTTGCAGCTTGACAGCGACTATCTTCTCTAGAACCTTCCCAAATGTATTTTGAAGGGTGATGATCCTAAAGCCACTAAGCTTTGAATGATCCTTGAATGGTTTTGGGAGAGGGATGAGCTAGCTGTGCACCAAGTCCTACGGTACTGATGCTGTCCTAATGCTCTGGTTAAAGCAGTCGGTTATCTCCTTCAGGCCTGCATTGCTTAAAGCCTTCACGTGGCCATAAAAAACCCCATCGGGCCCTGGTGCCGTGTCTTTTGCCTTTTTCAAAATATGTTTAACATCTTCCACCCGTATGATGTCTTCATACTGCATATTCTTCGTGGTGCCATATAATCCCTCTCTAACTGCATCCCTGGTGTCCTCATCATTATGATTGGTCTGCTCTAAAAGTCTCTGGAGAAACGCCTCCCCATTCTCTTTGTCTGTTGTCAAGCGACAACATCATCTCTACAAATTGTTCCCACTGTCATAGGCCGATCTTTTCTGTGTATTTGTCTGTGCAGTTTCCATAATTTTCGCAGTGTTTTATCACCTCCAATCTCCTTCATGAAACATTCCCATTTTGCGTTTTTGGCCTCTACAGCACAGGGCTTGAAGACCTCCACCTTGTCTTTCTTGACATTTTCGGGGTGTCTGTCGCACTTTCCTTAGCTGCTTCACTGCAGCTCTCTTTGCTTTCCAAGCCTGGTCTACTTCTGGGGTCCAAAAAAGGAGTTTTAACATTCCTGTTGCAAGCCCCCTGTTTAAGGCGTCCAAGAAGGCTATTGGTCCACTCATACCGGAAGGTCTTGCGCGCTCTCCCAGCCTTAACTTTCCTGGTTTCAGAAATCAGGACTGAGCATGGCAAGTGATCACTCCCATGGTCATTCAAAACAGTCCACTTTACATCAAGGACTGATGACTGGGAGACAAGTGCCAAGTCAATAGCTGTGTCTGCATCGCGAGGCCTCATTGCCATTCTAGTCGGCCTACCATCATTTATGCAGACCACATCGGAGTCCACCATGGCATCCGCAAGGGCAATTCCCTGTCGGTTGTCTCCACTACTGTCCCAATCTCTGCTCCTCGCATTGAAGTCTCCACACATGAGTAGCCTAGCACCTGGTAATTCCTCCAATTCCTTAAGCCAGTCCCAGTGTTCCTTTCTGACAAAACCGTCCACTGTAGCATATTCATTTATGATGTTCCAACTTAAGCCACCAATCTCCATTTGTATACCCTGGACCTCTCTTGCACTATGATTCCACTGGCTCAAGTCAAGTACCACATGCTTCACTCCTTCTTTCACCAGCATACCTTGCCCATGTCTCTTCTGCCCAGTAGGGTTTATATAACTGGCGTACCCAGGGCAATGGTATTTGTCTGTATTTAGCTCCTGGGCATGAGGACATCAAAATCTTATATAAGCCTCGCCATTACAGGACCTCTCTGCCTGGCACTACGATAATTCCAGTATCCCACTCTTACATGGTTGAAACCTAGTCTCTCCACTTTTCGTCTTGTTCTCCTGGCACCTGCCCGCCTATTTCTATGCCTTCTTCTCACACCATTTCCTCGTTTTCTCCTCCTCACTCTCTCTTCGCTAGCCTCTGAAAGATGTGTCAAGCGCAGAGCACGTGCTCCGTAGCTCCGGCGACGATTCCCATGTTTAATTAATTTCATAAGCAAAGTTTGGATATTGCAGGAAATAAACGGTCGCCATAGCATTGCCTGGTTGCTAGGGAAGAGGCAGGGGATGTCCCGCAGGAGTCCATACGCCTAGTGCCACCCCACACGCCTGCCAGACGACCAACGTTCACGACCAGTTTACCCACAGCCAGCGTAAGGTCACTATACATCTCACTGTGGAGTACTCGGAAACGAGAGAGTTGACCGATTGTCCAAGGAAGGAGCAATAGAAGAATAACCTGATGTACCGGTTACATACCACCTATCTATACTTTGAAACATACAGTAATACATCTTTGAGTATAGTTTAGCATATAGTATTATACAAATGCTAAGCCAGTTACAGAAGCTGCCTGAATTATTCTAGTAAAGCTAGCTTTCACATCATTATACATAAACTAAACAAATACATGGTACAGTATAATAAAAGAGAATGAATGAGTTGTATATGATTGTGCATCGTTTTGTAAATTGTAAACAAATGAATTTACTGCATACTCTAATTTTATAAAAACCTAGTATAATAATCAGAACGCATACAGAGAAATTGAACAATATGCTCTTATTTAAAATAAAACATACACAACTTAATCTAATATATTTCTGTTTCTCAATAAGATTAACCAAGCAATGATTTCTGTCTACTAACAAAATTATACGTTATTCACACAGAATAATTAACTTAGTGTTAAACCTACGTTTACGTAATTTATACAGACTAACTGATCTCATTTTGTTTCAGTTTGCGCAATATTTAAGCAAGCGATATTACCACTTGTTTGATTGTGATAGCAACTCTATCCCAGAAAACATTTATCTTGTACATAAAATTATATTGAGGTCTCAATAAGTGTTCTCATTTCAATTCCTGTAACCATTTATAAATTAGCATGCTGCGGTACTGTTCTGTAATCGCCACATACATATTGAGTATTAAAACCTTGTTGACAAGTCAGACTTGTGCAGAGTTATAATCACATTGAGCAGGGAGTGCAGGGAGTGGCCAGCAGGGGACACGGAAGTGGAAATCCAGCAACTAATTCAGGATAATGCTTGCTCGGGTGATGTGATTGTCTACACAGATGGGTCGGTGTTGAGAGGTAGGAAAAGTGCCTGGGGGTTCTTAGCAAAAGCTAATGGTCGTCGTTTGGTGCAGGATAGCCTGGCATATGATACCACAACATCTAGCTTAAGAATGGAGGTGGAGGCGGTCAGTGCAGCTTTCCGCTGGATGGAGAATACGACACACACACATCGTGATTGTAACTGACTCAGAGTGCAGTGATGTCTATTCTTAACTCAACTCAACTCAACTCAACCCAACTGACTCAGAGAGCATGCTGAGTAGAGTGAGGACATGCAAGCTTCGTGCAGAGTGGCTTGCTTCGCTTCGGAAGTCACGGGTGACAAGCATCGTCTGGATCTTTTCTCCGGGGCATGCTGGTGTGCTGGGGAATGAACAAGCGGACAAATTGGCTGGATCGGCAAAACTTGGTGGAGTATTGATGCATGACAAAGCAGACGTGGTTGCAACCTTGTGGGAGCATGTGTACACCTCGGAGGAGCAAATGGATCACCATGGTCTGGCAAGAATGCGAAAGCGAGGGGTGACGAGGGGATCTGGCCGACGATCGACGCTCAGAGGAAAGGCGAGACGGACATATAATTAGATTGTTACTGGTACTATTAGTGTTGAAACTCTTCGCTGGCTACTGAGGATGGGGACGGAGCGCTTGTGGGAATGACCCGAATGCTGTAATGTCGGTTCCTAAATCAATCAATCAATCAATCAATCAATCTTTGAGTTTCTCAATTGGCTGCCAATTTAAGAAAGTGGTGTCTTTAGTACTGGCAATTTCCCAGACAGCAGCGTCCAATCAATCAATCTTTGAGTTTCTCCATGTGCCCTCATCGTTTAGTTGTTGATTGATTGATTAATTGATTTAGGAACCGACATCACAGCATTCGGGGCATTCCCATAAGTGGGAATATGTAAAGAATAAGAATAAGTAAAACAGGTCAGGTGTAGCTGTAGTGTGCCATGGTCTTCAGAAGAAGAAATGTGGGTCAGGCGGCTTGTTAATCAAGATTAATCTATTCTCGACCTGCCAGTCTTCCAGTCTCTCTCCTCTCTGGTCCATGTGGTTATACCCCCAGCTCTGTGCGTGGCTGTTGAAATCGCCACACACACAATCATTTTTTGCCCTTTTAATGACAATGTGTCAAGTGCCTGTGGGCGATCACGTGGACAGTAGTAATTGGACAGATGTAGATCTGTATTGTCTGTCTTAAGTCCGAGTGCCTGATACGCTGCCCCTTCCATGTAAACTTCAATTTGGGAAGCAGCTATGCTTCAATTTTTTTTTTTTTTACAAGGGTCAGTATCCCACCCTTTCGCCTATCCTTTCTTTCAGGTCAGGACAATTGGAAGCCTCCGATTTTGAAAGGTATGTTTTCATTGAGATGAGTTTCTTGCAAGCAAAAACACTTATTTGTTCTTGATTCAAGATGTTTTATTATAGTTTTTTTTATTTTTGTTGTTGTTGTTGCTGACTCCCTTCGTATTCCAGTGCATTATTTTCAGTCTTTGTTTTTTATGGCCAGACGCTGTATTCTCAGATCACCTGGCTCCATGGGGTATCTGAGAAGGACCTCCAGTTGTTTTGGTTAGACTGTTTCGGGGTATAGGTCCCTGCACTGCACCTGCCTGGGGGTCCAAAGCAGGGCGAGCACCATACAGTTTTGAAGTAATCGACATATTTCATAGCGTAATTGCGTGGCATCCTGATTTCTGTGGTGGGCCTCCTGGCTGGGTACCTCCATCTTTAACACCTTTCCTTTACTATAGTTGACTGTGGTCTTACTCGAGGTTAGGTGTAATTGCCCGCACACACGTGTCTGCGCATGAATGTGCGTGCATACACATCTAGGGCATTCTGTTTTTGTTTTTTGTTTTTACGGCACCAGAGATTCGCCACCGCCCATTCTCCTGTTAGTTAAAACAGTTCTGTCACGTGAAGGCCAGGAATTGGACTTTTGCTGCCAGGTGTGATGAATGCATATGCTGGGGTATTTTGCAAGGCTTGGTGGTCACCCCAACTCTACGCCCCGGCTACATAACAGCAATTTGGAACCTTAATATGTATAAAAATAAACGGAGATGGATGGACATAGCATATATGTTCATTATTTTGGTATTTTCTTGAAATACTCTGTTTCTTACAAAAATATGAGCAATCTAAGAATAATGTGGGAATCTGGATAACGATTGCCACTTACCCAAGACGTTTGACAGACTAATTGAATTACTAATAAACTTCAAATATTCATAAACTGGTGCCTGCGAAGAATAATGGGACTAAAATGGTATGACAGAATCACCAAAATATTAGCTCATGGAGAGAACTAAACAAATTCAAATTAATTAAAAGCTGAAGAAAAGACTGTGCTGGGTTGGATACACATTGAGAAAATGTGAGAATAGTATCACTAGACACATCTTTCTCTGGACCGAAAAGAGCAAATAAAATAGACAATCAATCAATCATGCGACATGCCGGAAAGCGTGGGCGGTCATGACTCGCCATTTCACTCGATCACCAGTCTCGTGGATCAGCTCAGTGTTCGTGTCTCGTCCATGCCATGTGGCCAAGCCATCCAGGTATTTTCCTCTCGGTCTGCCTCTTGGTCTGTTTCCTTCGATCTTGCCAGTTGTCACCAAGTTCTCCAATCCATTTCTTCTCATAACATGTCCAAAAATTTTTGTCTAATTTACGTCTAATTTCTCTAATCAGTTTACGATGTTCATTTGTCTCCTGTAGTACTTGGTCATTGGTTTTTCTGCCTGTCCATGGTATTCTTTGCATTTTCCTCAGAAACCACATTTCTGCAGCCATCAGATGTTTTTCAGCTTGACTGCCCTTTGTCCAAATTTCACATCCATACAAAAGAACAGGCTCTATGTATCCCCTCAACACTCTTTTTCTCGTTTCAATTGACATCTTTTTATTGGTCAGAATGTTTTTCATCTTGCTAAAAGCTACTTTCGCCATGGAGATTCTTGTTCTAATCTCTTCAAGGCATCGCCCATCAGATGTTATGACTGTTCCAAGATAATTGTACCGATTCACTTGTTGAAGAATATTTCCATTTACTTGTATATTACATTGTGGCACTTCTTCCTTCCTAGTGACGACCATAACCTGAGTCTTTTTACAATTTAATTCTAACCCCAGTTGCTCACTGTGTACAACAACCGCATCTACTAATTGTTGCAGGTCCTGCGCATTGTCTGCAATTAATACTGTATCATCTGCATATCTAATGTTATTGATGTTTCGTCCTCCAATGCTGATTCCATTTATATCCTCTACATTTCTGAAAATATTTTCACTTTTAAAAATAGTGGGAGACCTAAAAACAAGCAAGGCTTTACAAGTGTACGACGCTGACCAAGCATGTGAAACCACAACAAGGACGAAACGAACACAAAAACAACCAATCAGGCAGAATCCAGGAATTCCGATTCCGATTCCAATTCAAAAACAAAAATTCCAAATTTGACCTCGTCTAACCTGCTTCATCAGCTGTGGTTATTGTTGAGGTACGTGGTTTTTGTGGGTTTGTTCACCCTAATTCTTGTCTTGTGAGTCCTATCTCGGACTGGTTATGTAGCGTTTGTGTCTGTGACGTCAGCAGTGGTCGGCGGCTATCCTTTGTGCTCGTCTGTTGTGGTTTTCTTTGTTTGTGTAGCTTCCTGGCTCGTCTGGCTGCAGTCCTTATAAGGACTTTTCGTAGTCCCACTCCAGCTGGGGGATCGGTCGGCGGCTGTCCTTTGTGCATGTTTCCTCTTGTTTTCTTTGTTGGTGCAGGCTCCTGGTTTGACTGGTTGCAGTCCTTAAAAGGACTTTTTATTAGGTCTTTTAGTCTTCTATGTTGTGTATTTTCTGTAGGAGCTTTTCGACGTCGCTATTTTCCTTGTATTTCTTGTATTTTTTTTCATCTTCGAGTTTTAGCTTCTGCCAATCGCGTTTTTCCTCCGCGGACAGATATAGCTTTCTCTCTCCGTCTTCTATGTAGTACGAGTAGTCGGTATCCTGTTCCAGAATTGTAGTTGGGTAATCTACCGGTAACCTGTATTTCTTGGGTTTTTTCTTTTCTCTTTCAATCCAACACCTTTTGAATTCCTTGCGCCTGAGTGCCTCCGATCTTTGACTTGCCCGTAGGCTCTCCAAGGTACATTGTGGTCTCTCCGTGCCGTCATCCGGGTGCCCTTCTCGGTTTTCTTCGGATGTCTGGCAAGATATTGGTTCCTCTTTGTCTGCCTCGGGTATCGCGAAAATGCGCAGCTATAACTAAGCAAGAAGAAAAAGTTACACTACAAGGTCCCCCATCGAAAAAACGACGGTTGAACAGGACCGGAACATCTTTATTTTTTTTTTTTTTGGGAGTGGGGGGGGGGGGGGGGGGGGGGGGGGGGGGGGGGGGGGGTTCACCAACTAAGCGAAGCAAAAAACAAATGGAGATTATAATAACAGACAGAGATGAATAACACAGAGAGGACATGGCGGAAGCTGCAAGAGATGGCAAAAGATAAAACTGGCTTCGTGTGAGTTATAGGGCAATAGATTTAAGAAGAAGGTGTTCGACAGCCTCATTTGATCACAGCACATTCGGACTGCTACAGTGTTAAGCTACTTCATTTATACACACAGAGACCTTCAAACGTTAGTGTGTCCGATTTTGGCATGCATCTATGTAAGGTTTTCTTCCTAGACAGACTCCGTCCAATGTAACCGGTTTTATCTACCTCTAGACAGATTCCGTGCAATGTAACGGGCTGTATCTACCTCTAGACAGATTCCGGCCAATGTAACGGGCTCTACCTACCACTAGACCAGGGGTGTCAAACTCAATCGCCCAGAGGGCCAAAACTCAAATCACACGTAAGGTTGCGAGCCGAACGGGATAAATATTCAATAAGCAGAAAATTAAACCTTTTTTAATCATTAATATAAATTAAAACTGAAAAAAAAAAGTTTTAATAATAACAAAATCATTGGTATGCACATTTTCACTCTTATGTCAAGTTGTCAGAGCACGATGTTTGGCATCTTTTCTTGGCTACAAGTTCGTTTATGTTGGGAGTAATGTTCTGTGTCATTGAGATTCTCATGATGGACTGTAAGTGTTCATCTGTGAGACGACTCCTAAGTGATGTTTTGTTAATCTTCATCACAGAAAACAGCTGCTAACACAGATTATGTGCTACCGAACATGCTCAAGGTTCGAGCCACATGTAGACGAAGCCGGGGCATCTCTTTAGGAATGAAACCAGTGAACTGTGCTGGCCCTCGTACTTTGCCTTTAGTGTCCCATTAAACTGCAGCCCTATTAACTCCATCTGCAAATTTACAGGTGCAGTTTCTACATGCGCCAATCCAAATCGAGCAACTGACCGTTGCTAGGTCACTATAACGACGAACATCCTTTCACTACACAACTTTCATTTTCGCTTATTCTGATCAAAGCGAGAACGCTCTCAGGTAGCCTATCATTCGGCAAGATTGCTAATTAGGGAATTCGATTTGCACTTCATATAGTGGCCACTAAAACTTATTTTTGCCTAAAATTTTCCCTCGGGCCGAATATATTTGTAAGTCGGTTGAGACCTCTCGGGCCTGAAATGATTGTACGCCGGGCCTGATGTGGCCCGCGGGCCTTGAGTTTGACACATGTGCTCTAGACAGATTCCGTCCATTATAACGGCTCTACCTACCTCTAGACAGATTCTGTCCAATGTAACGGGCTCTATCTACTTCTAGAACAGGGGTCACCAAACTATTTTCACGGCAGGCCGGATAACTGGCAAAATGACGAGCGCGGGCCGGATACTCATTCTGTACAATACTTGCGCCATTCTCCGTGGCGAAGATCCAACGGACGCGGTTCGTAATCACGTAAACCCACGTTCGACACATAGATGTGCCCGATTTGGCAGCAGACTGCGTTGCGCTGGTATTTTAAGCTATGATTTGGGTGTCGGTCATTTTAAAAGCAATGGCAAACTACTAAACGTAAATTTGCCAAGATATCAACAACAGCAAAAAATGCTGGTGTTGACTGCAAATATCCTGTAAATGATATGCAACTAACTTTAATAATACTTGCAAGCCAGAACGAAAGCTCTGAGAGAAAAAGACGAAATACTAAGTTGATCATGGGTGAGTGGCGTGCAATGCACAAAAAACAAAGACAGCCAGCGTATTTATTTACTTAAAAAGTTATTAAAGAATTCAGAATCAATTTTTTCAAGAAAAGCCTTGAACTGACGGTGACTGAGTTTATGTCCCCGAATGAAGTTCACATCCGAAATGACTATCTCAGTACACAAGAAATATCTAAGTCTTTCTCACAGAGTGTTTGCTGATGTTTGATGCAGTGTATGAATAAGCGCCCGGAATTTGCAAATCTTCCTACTGAGTCCTGATCTGCCCTATCAGACCCTTCCTCATTCCAGCCATGTATTTTTGTTTTTCGTTCATCAACTGTAACACCTCGAAGCTGATTCTACTGAATTTTTGCACTTCCATGAAAATGTCTTCTTCAGTTGTTGTTACACGCATGCTGCAAACGAATGCCAACTCTTCCCTTATCTGAATGTCCAATTTGACATCACGAATGAACACGAGAAGTTGTGACGTACTCGAGAGATCAGTAGACACCCAGCGCCAAAGAATACCAAAACAAGTTCCTAGTTTTCCCGCGTATCTGTAGTACTATGTTCTTTCCGAGTTTTTCTGTTCTTCGCACAACTGAACTTGCCGAAAGGCAGATAGTTCCAAACATATCGGCATTCTCAGGACACATGTCACTTATTGCTTCCATCATACACTCTTTGATAATGTTACCATCAGTAAACGGTTTTCTTCGTTCTGCCATCTTATGCACTATTTAGTAACTTGTACGAGTGACAGATTCATTTTCAGCGAACTTTCTCGTGAGGAGATTTCTATGTGTTTCTAAACCACGTTTCACGGACTCATATTTCTCAGAGCGTAACTTTTCAGAACATTTTGAATATGTTCATAAATGTTTTGTTTCCTAGTGACGCCGAAGATTGTACTCTTTTAAAACTTCAACACTTTCGCTGCATATTACGCAACTGGTTTTCTGGTCCTTTATTTCCACAAAGAAATACTTTACTCCCCATTCTTCATTGAAAACGCGTCACTCGACGTCCACTTTTCGTTTCTTAGTAGCCATAATGAAGAGTGAAGTACACAGGATCTGAAAATGAAAAGGACATTGAATTAGAAACATAATTAAAGACCTATTGAAACACAAGAAAAGTAGAGGACAAGAGGTCACTGATGAAGCTACGGCTCACCAAAGATACACATAAAGTTTATAGGTACCTTTGGTAATGGAATATATCTCATAATAAGGTTTGGAAAATATAGAAATACGGCCGGCCTAAATAGACAGCCTAGAGGAGTGTCTTTCAACCGGGGTTCCGCGAGTGGCAGCCAGGGGTTCCGACGAAACAAACCGAAATAACCTAACTGCAACATTCCTGCCCATCTGGTTTATTACATAAAGTAGGACAGACACTTGGATCATCACACAGAGTTCCTTGACCAAATTAAACATTTGCGTAAGGATATGCTCCAGCAGAAATGTTTAAAAACACGGGCCTTGAGACCAGCTCGATTAACACCTTGACCGGGGAATTCTTATGAGCTGGGGATAATATTTTCGTAATAACACGAGGATTTTATGGCATTTTTATGCTATGTTTGCTACCTTATTGCCTCTATTCACACTTGTAGTTCACTTACCTATCACTGTCAAACAAAGAAATCCTTGTTACATACCTATACAACGGATGACTGGCAAAATGAAGTAAATATTTCTGGAGCATGGGACCTGTGTTGATAGACGGACGTATCTGGGGGAGGGAAAGATGTGTGTTTGTGTGTGTGTGTGTGTGTGTGTGTGTGTGTGTGTGTGGAGTGTGTGAGTGTGTGTGTGTGTGTCATGGAAACCATGGTAACGTCAGAGCATAGGCGGCTCTACCACGAGCCTGGAAAGGACCCGGGATGGCGCGAAATGAGCAAACATTACAATAAACAAGAAATTATAGATACAATAATTTATAATTGAAAATAGTAAATTTAAGACACATAGCAGCCAGAAGGTCTCCGCATGTATGAAGATCTCCTATTATTCTAAATATAATATTTACATTTAAATTGTATAACAACGTTTCGTGTTCCATACGTTATATTAATTCAATTCAACTTTATTCAATTCAGTTCGATTCAGCTCAATTCAACTTTATTTTAAAAGGGTTACAAATTGGGCACGCAGGCCGGTCTTACATTCGGCCATTCCAATCACCCACCTTTCATTCATCAATAGTGCATGATATCAAGCAAGTTCGAGTACCGTCGGCGGGCGGGATGAAATGACGTCGCGGGCCAGATCCGGCCCGCAGGCCGTAGTTTGGTGACCCCTGCTCTAGAAGATTCCGTCTAATGTAACGGACTCTACCTACCTCTAGACAGATCCCTTCCAATTTAACGGGCTCTGTCTACCTCTAGCCAGATTCCGTCCAATGTTACTGGTTCTATCTACCTATAGACAGATCCCGTCCAATATAACGGGCTCTACCCACCTCTAGACCAGTGGTTCTCAACCGGTGGGGAAATCTCTCCCCTCCCTCCCAAGGGGGAGGGGATGTTAGGGTTTCCGGGGGGAGGGGATTAAGATTATTTTAAGATCGCATTAATACAAGAACCAGTTGTTTGATATTATTTTTTCCTCTAAATGTTGCGGTTCTGTACTTCTCGCCCTAATAAAATTCGTTTTATAACGTAAGTAGACCCGCAAATCACGTTTTATGTAGATGTCTAGATTTTTTCTAGTATGTGTTATTAAATTTAGCTTCCAATTTTAATGTATACTGTGTAAGGGTGGGGGGATTTATAGGGAGGAAATTCGAAAGAGGGTGGGAGGGGGGAATGGGAATGACGCTCTGAACATATGATAAAGGGGGCATGGGCCAAAAAAGATTGAGAACCACTGCTCTAGACAGATCCCTTCCAATTGAACGAGCTCTGTCTATCTCTAGACAGATACTGTCCAGTGTGACGGTTTCTATCTACCTCCAGACATTTTCTATCCAATGTAACGGGCTCTATCTACCTCTAGACATTTTCTATCCAATGTAACGGGCTCTATCTACCAGTGGGTATGTGTTTCTTTTCCAATTAGTTTTGCCAGGGCATGAACCTTATGGTCTACTCATTGCTATCTCCACCTGCCATGGGCATTTTAAGGGGCACAATTTGCATACAGGATCTTCTGTTTATCGCCCATATCCGAGAGAGGTAGGTATCCGAACTCGCCACCCACGAAATCAGGGGGACGCGTTGTATTAGATGTGAATAGTTCTCCTGAATAAAATTCCAATTTCTATGTTTAAATAGATGCCAATACCTTCTGTGCCTGAGACGCACGTTGTAACCGTTCAGCCCATGTTTAACTTTCGCTATATGGCAATTGTTGATGACGCTTGTGCAGTCTGACAACTCCTACAAATAGCCTAAAACCAAATGCGAAAATAACCACTTACACAATCATTCATTCATTCAGTAGCATATCCTTTGCAGGACCTCGCTCGCATAGCAACCTTCCGGAAAACCTCTAAATCATAAGCAAGATGTCCCGCGTCCACAAACCAGCAAAACACATGGTTTAACTATGTTAGAATACATCATAACCCCTTTGAAAACTATCCTTTATGGGGCTTATGAAGGCAAACTATCGGCAAGAAGGTAAAGAAAATGATGAAGAAGAACATTATTATCATTATGAAATGTACCTTTCATGTTGTTCCTGTCTATATCTGTATGGTATAGGATAGACAAGTAAGAACATTAAATAATAATTTAATATGCCTTCCATGTTGCTGTGTTGATCTGTTTCGATCTATCTGACAACCAAATCATGAAACGGGAGGCCACATAAATGTGATTTCATGGTGGAATGCTAAGAATCCCATGGAGGATTATGATGACAAGTATCTAAGTACTCTATGAGGAAAACTAAAAGCAGATAATTGACCAACCAGGATCAGATCAGTTAGTTAGTTAGTTAGTTAGTTAGTTAGTTAGTTAGTCGACAGATCATCCTCATTGCACATCGAACCATTCAGTCCATAAGTGCTCGGACCCCCTTCTCAGCAAATCTCGCAGCGTGTAGCGGCTAACGACACCAGTTCTGTGTTGGTTTATCAATCTTCTTTGGCTTCCTGCGTAGTGTTCTTGTTTGGCCACCCCTCTTTTAATTTGTTGTTCTCGCAGTCTGGCCATGGTTGAAGATTCACAGTCATCACTTGGTCCACGCAAAAGTCTTACTTTTCGTAGAGCATTCAGAATGTCAGCCTGGTCCATGGCGCGTCCGCCCTCCACCGTAGCCTCACCTGCGAGCTTGTCAGCCCGCTCATTTCCTTGTACTCCCACATGCCCTGGCACGAAGATGAAACTAATCTTTGCCAGCCGAGACCGCCCCAGAGACAGCAACCATTCTGGATCACATCATCATTATTATAGTGTCGTATTATAAGAAGAGGACACCTGGAGAAAACCGTGAACAACCGTGGAAGTTTAGGGCATTAAAGACAGATGTTGAGAAAGAAAACAAATGCTGAATGAATTTTCAGAGTGACATGGAAGGACGAGCAGCTGCCACACTTAACAAGAGCACAGAAGCTGGAACGTCGTGAAGGGACTTGTTCGTCTGCGTAGGCAAGCACGGCACAGAATTATGGTCGCTATGACGATACACCCCCCCCCCCCCCGCTTTCAGTATATCATCATCTTTTAACACGGTTATGATTAGTAGTTGTTGAAAACGATTCCCTGCCTTACATTTCTATGACGAGCTATGTTTCTTGTTGATCATGCTCCCATTGTATGAAACTGTCTCTTCTCTGTTTATGTGTTATTTTCTACATACTGCCTTTGGACACGTCTAAGTCAACACATTTTGAAGCTCTCACGCTTTTGTGTTTTTGTACACAGGTTTACGATGTCCTGCTGCTGCTCCCCGTCAACTTTCCAAGACCGGAAGCCTCTTATTGTGGAGCTAACTGAAGTTTTACAAGAGAGGTAAGTAAACTTCGTCCACTGTGGAGACGAAGGTATGTGGTTGGATAGTTAGAGTTATCACAACAAAAGAACTAGGATAAAGTTACGCATAGTTAAATGGCAAATGTTGCCCTTGGGGTGGTTGTCTAGTGTTAGGCGTCCATATTTTCTGGGTGACGACTATTGTAAATGGTTCAGTTCCTTTTCTAGTCTCCTTTCGTACACAAATATCCTATAAAACTATATAAATAAAAGAAATAAAACTTACATGATGATTTTGGGTGTTAATCTCGCTGCTACACTGATGAGGAGCAAAGCGCTGTTCTGTACTCTATAGAGATTGTATATTTGAGTAAGTTGTCAGCAGTGTATTGTATTGTTTATCTGTAAAGATTGTATATTCATCTTTGAGCATGTTGCCAGCAATGTATTGTATATCTATAGAGACTGTACATAATATTTGAGTAAGCTGTCAGCAATGTGATGTTTATGCCAGAACTAGAATTTGCTTGTTCGAGGCACATGATTTCTGTATTATCAAGTAACGACGTTTATGTATCATACTTTAAGCTACTTTGCTCAATTATGATTTTCCTAATAATTGATATTGCTCGTGGAAAAATTAAGATCTGGGAAGTATAATATCTTCAAATGGCAAATCAGAAGACGAGTTCGAAAATAGATGCAACAAGGCAAACCAACTCATTGGACAAATGGCACAAATACTAAAGAAAAAACATGTATCAATAGATACTAAGAAAGCACTTTACAACACAATCTTCCTACCAACTCTATGTTACCAATGCCAAACCTTGACAATGACAGAAAAAGAGAAAACAAAAATAGCAACAACAGAAATTAGATTCCTGAGAAGAATACTCAATGTATCAAGAAGAGATAAGATCAGAAATGAAGAAATGAGAATTAAAGTGGGGGTTATAGCAGCGCTAGATTTTATTAGAAGGCAACAATTCAAATGGTTTGGCGATGGAAGTAGGTTACCAACTAACAGTATACCACAATAAGCAATGATGTACAGATCCGACGAAAGCAAAGGTAGAGGCCGACCACGTAAATTATGGACGGAGGGAATAGAGTCCATGGTAATATCCATACATGAAGCCCATAAGCGGGTCCTCTTCCGCTGTTTATACTTCACCTCGACACCGCAAGATACAAGAGGAACATGATGAGATGAGATTAGATGAATAAAGGATAAGACGGGCTTGCTAACGAAGTTGATAGTGAACTGCACTAGTGATGCCATGAGCACGGTGGGACATGGGTTCGACGTCTGACTCGTCGCTTTCCAAAGTGAGAGAAAGAGTAACCATCTTTTCCACCTTGCTCTCGGGATTCCTAAATCCCGTAGAGAAAACATCGATCCAGGCCTATTCCTAGCCAGTCTATATGTACTATGCTGATCATCCCTTTATATGCCTCTCCGCAGGTGTGAAATCCCAGGACCAATGTTACACACCCCGCTGGCCCGTATGCTAAAAATGTGTTAGCCTAAACTGACTACCAGAAGCGACGCCAAGACACATGGAACACGCTTGTAAGCGAGCAGTCTCTCTCTCGGCAGATGTTGGGGAGTATGGATGCTAGCTAATCCTACCTTTTGGTTAAGATCAAAGTGTAGTATCTGCACTTGATCTTGCCAGGGCCACCAGCAGAGGCGGCTATCCGAATGACACACAGGGACGTGGGGACCTAATGGGGCGGCTATGGCCCAGGGGGGGACCGCGAGCCCTTATTTTAAGAATTGCATATACATATCGTAGGCCCATGTAATCGACATTTAACAGTAGTTCAATGTTTGTATTTTATATTCCTTCATTGAGATCCACTTCAGCCAACCTTCATTGTGGAGACGGCACAAGATTTATTGATAAATTGATTTATTGACAGAAGATCCTTGATGTAAGAATGCGGCATTAATAACTATCCCCCCACACCGGTTATTGGGTTGGGGTCTAAAGACAATGAAATCAATGGAACTTGTGGAGGAAACATGACCATCCTGAGTCGAATCCTGACAAGCCCGTTTGTCTTGGCCTGAATCATGAACTAGATACACCCTAACGTGCATCTCCAAAAATGTGAAGTTTCAGCACCTTGAGAAGACTACAGTCCACATCCAACTGTGAGGTTTCAGCACCATCAGAAGAATACAGTCCACATTCAAATGTGAAGTTTCAGCACCATCAGAACAATACAGTCCACATTCAAATGTGAAGTTTCAGCACCATCAGAAGAATTCAGTTTACATTCAAATGGGAAGTTTCAGCACCTTCAGAAGAATACAGTCCACATCCAACTGTGAAGTTTCAGTACCAAAATGTCAGTAACATCTCCATAAATCTGAAGTTTCAGTACCAAAATGTCAGTACCATCTCCAAAAATGTGAAGCTTCAGTACCAAAATGTCAGTACCATCTCTACAAATGTGAAGCTTCAGTACCAAAATGTCAGTACCATCTCCAAAGATGTGAGGTGTCAGTACCAACATGTCAGTACTATCTCCACAAATTTTAAGCGTCAGTACCAAAATGTCAGTACCATCTCCACAAATGTGAAGTTTCAGTACCAAAATGTTAGTACCATCTCTACAAATGTAAAGCTTCAGTACCAAAATGTCAGTACCATCTCCAAAGATGTGAGGTTTCAGTACCAACATGTCAGTACCATCTCCACAAATGTTAAGTTTCAGTACCAAAATGTCAGTACCATGGCCACAAATGTTAAGTTTCAGTACCAAAATGTCAGTACCATCTCCACAAATGTGAGGTTTAAGAACCAAAATGTCAGTACCATCTCCACAAATTTGAGGTTTCAGTAGCAAGATATAAGTACCATCTCCACAAATGTTAAGCTTCAGTACCGTGACCACAAATATTAAGTTCCAGTAACAAAATGTCAGTGCCGTCTCCACAAATGTGAGGTTTCAGTACCAACGTTGCAGACCACGTCGGTTTCTTGGCTTAGATAGGGGAATGAAAGCACCGTGATACAGTCCCCATTCACATGGTACCAGGGCGCGGTAGGATTCATAAAATAAACAATGACCACTCGCACAAATAGTTGCAAACATCGTAAAGATCATAATGATTGGACGAGTACAAGTAGGCGTCTTTTGAAAATTATAAAGACATCAACTAAAAAAAAAACACCACCACACACATAGAGCAAGAGGGAGAGAGAGGGGGAAAGGAGAGAGAGAGAGAGAGAGAGAGAGAGAGAGAGAGAGAGAGAAAGAGAGAGAGAGAGAGAGAGAGAGAGAGAGAGAGAGAGAGAGAGAGAGAGAGAGAGATACAGTCAGGACTTAGATATGAACGAGTGCTGCCGTATAACAATACACGGTACTACCTACTTACTTTTAATAAAGAATGTTAGGCGGCGCTCTTCAAACCTAAAAGCCGCATTAAGCCAAGGGCTTCGGACTGAGGAGTGCATCTGGGAGGATAAAAGCCTGATCTTAGTACGAGGAAATGAAACCTAAAGACTAAATGTCATTGCAGGGCAGACACTAAGCAATGATCGGCAACTGATCTAGGATCGAGGCTCCGATAGGCTGACAGAGCATTGCTTTACTGATCCGGCCGCTTCTGCAGCCCGCCTTGTTCCAGAAGTATTAGTGTTACCTGCCCCCCCCCCCCCCCCCCCCCCCAGAGTAAGCTAGGCAGGATGAGAGAGGGATCATGTTGCATGTGCCTTATTTAAGCACAATATAACAAACTATCACGGGTATCATGAAGGCTAACAGACTGCAATGGCTGGGGCATATAGAAAGAATGGAAGATAATAGGGAAACAAAACTCGCTTACACTCAGGAAATAAATGACCGTAGACCCCGAGGTAGACCAAGAAGACGGTGGAGAGATATATATACAGACCTACAAGCACTTGGAATCAACGACTGGCAAGAGAAGGTCAACCAGAGAGACGAATGGAGAAGGATTGTATCTGCAGCAAAGAAACTCAATGGCTCGGAACGCTGAAGAAGAAGAAGAAGAAGAAGATAAAAACGATCGTCTGTCAAGATGGCAAGGAGCCAGTCACACACACACACACACACACACACACACACACACACACACACACACACACACACACACACGTACACAACACACACACGCACACACACACACACACGTACACAACACACACACGCACGCACGCACGCATACACATAAGGCACTAGTAAGCCTAAATCCAAGCGGTTGAAAACAAAGCTGTTCTTTTATTAATTATATCTAACGGTTTGCTATGTTTTTTAGGGCATGGCAAAGCTTCTGTAACTCCCAAGGACGACTGCAGCGAATGATACTCAAAAGAAAAAACTATGACTTTGATGTGCCTGAGAATTTCTTTGACTTTGAGGAAATAGAGCAGATCATAACACCGTCCAAAAAGTTCATCTTGAAACCTGACGATGACAACAAGGCCACAGATAGTCCTGGTTTACTGAGAAGAAAAATCGCTCCTGCCAGGGACCTCACAAAGTTAGTATGGAGTTGTGTGCTGTTTTCTGTTAATTGTATTGTCTTGCCCACAGTCAAAAATGAAATTAAAGCATAGCACAATCATGGCTAAATCCTAATTTTAAAACAAAAATGTTAGATGACGTGGCAGTTTAGATCGGCCCTAAGCCTCGGTCGTCAACTGGATCGAAGCTACAACAGACGGACAGTTAGAGCAATTATTTGCCGATCCGGCAGTTTCTGCAGCTCGTCTGGGTCGCGACATATTGGTGTTACGTTTCCTCTGTAGTAAACTAGGCAGGTTGAGAGAGGGACCACGGGCAACACATGGTCTCTAAATTCAGCCCAGGCTGTGTGCTCTGGAGCGGTATAACCCCTTTTCACAAACCATTGTCTGTCAAGACGGCAGATGCCAGTCTATACTCTAACGAAGTATAATGACGGAAGCATCAACGCTCAGTGTAAACGAACTATCACATATCACAACCATCAGGCTAGGTTGATCTACTGTATCTCACAGTAAAGGAAATCCCCTGTCAGATACTGGCGTGGCATTGTGCACATCGCCTATTGAGTGCTAGTTGGCAAATAACAACATGGGGCCAGCACCATATACCTACTACATCTTATGGTGTGAAATCGTGCCCTTTACTTACTTAAAACTGAGCGCATGCAGTTTCAAAGAAAATACAAAATCAAATATGCTCTATGAAAAGCAATAGTGTAAACAACCAAATAAATCAATCTTTTAAAATATCTAGACAACACTGTAACTTGTGATGGAAGATGTGACAGAGATAAAGGGGGCGTTTAAATTCTAGAGGATCGACATCACTGCACCTGATGACTAATTACCACCCCCGATCCCAGAAAGAAAACTCGGAACAAATGTCTCTTTTATGCTGATTAAAGAAACAATCACTGGATACTCAAGAAAACAGCAATGAATTGGCTCACTGAAAAGATAGACGTAGACTGCTCGTGGTACCCCCCCCCCCCCCCCCCTCCTTTTTTTTTGAGTGAGAAAGACGAATTAAGATATGCATGATAAGCTTGGTGCAAAAGAGCTGCACATGCAAGGTACTTCTCTGACTTATCCCCTCCGGAAACCCCATTAACTGTTTTAAGAATGCGTGCACTCACTTAAGCTACACAAACATTTACATACAGTTAGAAAAATGAAAGAACCATGAGTTTAAAATACTACCACTGTGCTTCTTTATTTTTCATGATGATGATGTTTAGCTTAGTTAATATGCTGGTAGTATTCGATGAGAGAATGGTATATGAGCACATGGCAAGTATGAAATATCATATACTGAACTTTAGTTATGCTCAACTGACAAAGCCCTTAGGTCACGCTACCCAGTGAGACAAGTTGCACATTCAGCCTGTAGAGGATTCCCAATGGGTCCTTACACGAGGATTAGCTGCTCCGTTATGTGAGTGGATTGCTGGCTGCTCGTAACTCCTGTAATGAAACACAACGAGGATGTGTACTATCTATCAGTCTACACATCTCAGAACAACTATATGTATACATGAACATATAATTCATAACACATATCTATATATTCACCTAAAATATATCTAATTTAGAGCATACATATATATTCACGTAACACTATATAGATGAGTGTTTCTCATCGAAGTTAACATCACTAACTCTCCCTCTTCCCCCCCCTCTCTCTCTCTCTCTCTCTCTCTCTCTCTCTCTCTCTCTCTCTCTCTCTCTCTCTCTCTCACAGTCTGTCGCAAGAGCTTTAGTCGCACATTCCTGTCGAACATCGAAGGTCTTCACTGCACCTGTCTTGAAGAATGAATGTCGTAAGTCTTCTGTCTATTCTCATGCAGACATCATCATGCAAACAAGGTGAACTGGTGACATTTCTCCCTCAAAGTGATTTCACACCAATCTTGGCAGGCATTCAAAGTGTTAGTTCTAATAATCAATGTTATTTTGGCGCTATCAATAGACTACTCACCCTGAGGAATTTCTCCTGAGTTATCAGTCTCCAATGTTTGTCAGCCTCATGGAGGACGAATCTCCATGTCTATCCTGTACACGATGTGGCCAAGCACACACGTGGCTTGGGTAACGTTGGACTTCTCCAAATTATCACATACAACAATAAGAAAACAGTTTTCACTAGTGACTGTAAAGACAAGAGCTGAAACAATAAGTAACAAAGTAAATCCACAAGTTTGAAGTTTTGAAGAGTAAACAGGAACAGAAACCTAAAGCAGGCCCTTAGAGCAGAAGACAAGCTGATTACAAAATATTTTGATATTACCTGAGATTATAGCTAGGATATTCTGCCACTGGACTTTTTACTGAAGTCGACAGAATGAGATGATAACATACCTACAGATAGGTATCCCTTGTATGCTATTGTATTTTCGTCTGAAATTTTTTTGACAATGCCCGTAGGTTTAAATACTGTTTTAGACCAAAACGCTATTTTCGTTTTCTCTAGTCCTCTGTTTACTTTATATAATTACCTGGACGCATTATTTCCAGTCTTCTTTATCTCCTCTCCTACTTTCACTATGGACTAGTTTCACCAGTCAATCAATTTCAAATGACACCCCAACCTGCGACTGAAATATGCTTTCTCCGCATTCAGAGAATTATGACGTAACGTCATACATACATTTCAATCTGATGTTACAACCTCACTTTCCTAGTTTGCCGGGGTTGTAAGTCGCTTTATCTCCGTGTTGCATGCAGTTTGGTAAGTCAAATCATTGTCTGGCTGAAATTTTCATCTCTCAGTCCGAGCTTATGCGTTAACCCGAGCGTCTCGGCATTTTCTCAAGAAGGAATGTCACACCCCATTTTTCCCTTTCCCATGTTGTAGTGGTGGTTACGTATTGAGATTTTCCCACCGTTTCTAGAAAGCAGATATAGCTTGCTGCTATGCCACGTCTACTAGAGTAAAATTGCGTCATAGAGTTGATAAAGCGAAGCTGCGTGGTGAAATTGTATTTTATCTATATGTTCATTACTTTTTTTAGTTTTCCTTATTTTCTTGTAGCATGAGACATAAATCCTGATATTGCTGAGGCGTTTCGTCACAGAACTGCCCGCCGTAAGCTTCGTACATAGCATAAACTCCGTAGCTCGGATGACGGCACCAAGGGGTCTCGGAGAAAAAAAACCTGCAATTGTGAATTGACTTGACGTCATCCAAAAATGAACTCACGACCTTCTGAGCATGAGGCAGATGGTTTAACTGATTCAGTACAGAAGGATAATATATCAGCCACGGGTGACACTCATTTAGACAGATGCAGAAGGACGATATATCGTCATACAATGGTCGTTGTATTATTTGTTTTGTTTCGTAGTGTCGTCAGCAATTTTAATAAGTTAGGGGGCTGCGTGGTTTCCAGGTATGGTGTCCGCCTCGAGTGCTGGAGATCCCGGGTTCAAGCCCCGGTGAGGACTGGGATTTTTTTCTCGTGGACTTCTAGTAATAAACATGAGCAGGACGTGGAAACTCCTTGGGTGAGCCCAGTCTCAGAGCAATATGTGCCGGCTCTGCAATTATGGAAGCCTCCTTGGATAGCGAGATAATGCCCATGGTCTGCCCCTGCCTTCCCTTGAGGGCAGACCACGATATCGTTGATCGTTCTATCTTGACCAGCTGAGATGTGGGTGACATTACAACAGTCTAACGTGTCTCGAAACCAGAGGAAGGCTAACCTCACTAAAAAATGCCCGCCGGAAGTCGGAAGTGTCCGTCCTACGGGTGGCAAACTAAATATTGGCACTACGCATTTACGTCCGAGTGAAATGTCTCGTCCGAATGTCTCTCGTGCTAGGAACAGCTCTGACTACCTAGTTTCCGAATGCCGTTCTTGTTCGGAACAGCTCTGACTAGGTAGTTTTCCGAATGTCTGTCGTGCCTGGAACAGCCCTGACGGGCGCTACGACAAGCACATGTCCGAAAACTCGCTGAGTGGATACCGTCTGCAGACCTGTCTGGTTTGTGCGGGAACGGCCCGGGGCGAACGAAATGCCCAATATATTGAAGTGAGGAATTAAAGCAGCCATGAGTAGGACGTGACGATTCCCTCGGTGAGCCCAGTACCAGAGCGTTATGTGTCGGTTCTGCAATTATGGAAGCCACCCAGGATGGCGGAAAATGCTATGGACTGTCCCTGCCTTCATTTGAGGGTTGACCGTGCAGTCTTCGACTGTTCCAACTCGACCAGCTGGGAGGTGGACGGTACCACAAAAGTTAGAGTCTCCCAGGAATGCTAACCTGGTCAAAAATGTATGCTAAAAGTCGGATGTGTTGGCCTAAGGGTTTCGACCCAAGGGTGCCTAACCAGACACATCGCAATCACATCTGAAAACACACTCTGGACGAACGCAAAGAAGAAGAATAATTTAATTACTTTATGGTAAGAGAAAATCATGCCAAACAATTGTTTATCTATCCAATTACTTTAGTTTATGTTGTGTGATTTCTGCAGCATGTATCTGACGAGATGCAGCGAAATATGCCAGGCAATAAATCATGCAATCTGATGTTTGTGTTTTCGTTATTAAAATTGGTAAACTATTCTGTTATTCACTATAGCCCAGAAGTCTTATCACTGGTCACGATGTTCTGTAATGATACTGCAGAGCAGCAACTGTACAAGTTCCGCTTTGAGAAGACACGTCGCACAGAAATCGAAGTCACTTTCCAGAGAGGGATAACATTTGGTGGCAAAGCACATTTCAGCATTGTAAATCCATTTGGAAACACTGGGATAGACACCGAGATGCAGTATGAGGTAAACTTGAAAACAGTAATTAAGTGCCATGGGATGATTAATCGTCTTAAACGACCTCCCGTATCTGCTGTGGACTTATATATCGTCGAAATGTTGTAATTGCATTATAATACAACATTGACTGCTATAATACTAATAACTTTTAAGTTATAACTGTGACACACACATGTTTCCAACTTTTGGCCATCAATTTTTGTTTAGTCTATACCTACGCAAAGAATCTATTATTGTAACATGTGAGCAAGCGTTAGAAAAACAAAACCACTAGCAGTAGCAACAGTTGGACACACATTAAACATTAAATTATTCTGAAGTGCTAAGCAGCTAGTGAATAATTCATCTTCTTATTCGTTAGGTGTTTCCCTCTGGTGTTGTGGTTGGAGTCTGTAGACCATGAAATAACTAGTCAGGGCCACTAGCAGAGGCAATCATCAGAATGACACACAGGGACTTGGAACTTCATAGGGCCGCTCTTGGTGGAGAGATAATATACATACAGACCTACAAGGCACTTGGAATCAACGACTGGCAAGAGAAGGTCCACCAGAGAGACGAATGGAGACGGATTGTATTCTGCAGCAAAGAACCTCAATGGCTCGGAACGCTGAAGAAGAAGAAGAAGAATATATATATATATATATATATATATATATATATATATATATATATATATATATATATATCAGGATTGCCTCGGTTGTTGGGAATGAACACAAGCCCCGAGGTATCCCTAGCACTCACGTGTATACTAACCCCAGGGGCTGGACAGGTAGATACACTATAACTCTACTACTGACCCCCTTTAAGTATTATGAGTCTACTAGCCCCTCACAGATTCTAGACCTCTACTATCTACCTTCTACCTAGGGACAATGAACGCTGAGGCATCGTCCGAGAAAACACTCAATAACTGTAGAAAAGAACTTGTCAACATAAACAAAGTTTATTCTACCCTAAAGAAACAGGAAGGAATTGAACACCCTGATAGAATACAATCTATTTACAATACAGAGGATAGAGTAGAGACAGAATCAGAGATGAGCCATAGTCGTCCCTCAGGCTGAGAGGCAGATTTGCTTTGTGTGTTCCGTCCAGTCGGTCCGGCACTCACCCGGCTCCCTCCCAGTATGGTTGACTGGAACCTCGGAGACCACTCCGTCCCAAATACTCGGATCAGCAATCAATGGAGTTAACCACTCGGACCACAGCTGACTAGATGAACTTCAACTCAGCAATGTCACTATGAGTCACTGGCTAATGACACGAAGACAGCTCTCATGACTCAGCCTGGCTGGGAGACCCTCTACCCTGAGGTGTCCCCAGGTAAACAATCTTGGCATCCATAGTTTTAACAAAAGACCAACCCTATGGTCATAGACTATAATCGCCTACCCCTGGTTGGGTAACGTAAAGTTTCTGCAGCAAGTTAAACCAAAGTTCGTACTAATGTCTATAAACTCTGGCAGATGATGTCAAAACAGCTGTACAGTCACGATTGACCTGACTCCCTCGGAGTCGAGTCCCACATGATCATCAGGTTTAGTACACAGTGGTGACTGAAACATAATAATGTCACTGTTCGTTGACTCTGCTGACAATCCAGATCTGTAGCACACATAAGTCTGATATCAACAATGCAATTGTTCAATGGATCAGTGATGAGCTGAACCTAGTGTACCTGTAAAGTCGGTGTAACGATAATACGCCCAACTGGTGTGGTTCTAGTGTTGACCTGGCACTCTTTCAGACGTAGTTACAGCACCTATGTTAGTGCCGACAAGTACTACCTGGTATTTCCGACGTTTAGGCGGATGTTAACAACGTCAATGGAACTGATGTGCTCCCAGAGCTATGACACTACCCCACCTTGGCAAGTCTCCATGGAACGAGCATATCATCATCTTTCCACTGTAGTTCAGTCGTTGATTAACCTACACAGGCATGATAACTTCAGGTTGTGGAACAACCCGTATCAGAAGTACTGTGGCATCATGGTTCATAAGCAGACCTTGTGGTTCACAATCAAGCATGATGGTTCACAATAATCCTACACAGGCATGATAACTTCAGGTTGTGGAACAACCCGTATCAGAAGTACTGTGGCATCATGGTTCATAAGCAGATCTTGTGGTTCACAATCAAGCATGATGGTTCACAATAATGCATGGTAGGTTCGTAAAAAGTCACTCGCCCTTACAGACGTAGTGGTTTCAGAAAACATGCATCCTGGTTCATCAACAGGCAACACCTGAAAGGAAGAGCGGTAGGTGAGAGTATTCGGCACCGACATTGGCCCACATGCATCAAATCCCTGAATAAACAGCCTTCAGTAACACTAATTAGTTTTCATCTAATTAGGGCATCATCTCTATATGAGTAGAATTGAAGCATGGGTATCAGTCCAATGTCAGATGGCCCATAGAACAGCCCGTAGGAAAGATTGCGTTCCGAGAATGTCGAGTCTGATCATATGTCTCTCATACCCATATTCTTATGTTTGCTGTTGCTAGAATGTGTAGTTGTAATAGTTCCAGTATTTACATAGAAACTAAATCTCAAGGAAAGGAGGTCCCTGGACCCCTCTCTTACATCGTACATATAATAATGGTTATCATCTTAATTAATACATTAGATAAAGTAATAACGCATTACCACTTATATGTACAGCTTTCCATTTCGCTAGTGGTGTATCTTTCCCACCTTGAAGCGAAACTCTTCTTGGTTTACTCTTATCTAGAGGCCAGAAGTCATTCAGGTTAAAATATGTTTTCTCCTACATGTTCAAAGGGGCCAATCCAGTTCTGGTCTCCTCCCAAGCGGATTAGCCTTGGGCCATGACCGAACGTCACGGCTGGCCTGGGTTGCCGCCGCCACCGCCGCCGCCGCCACCACCACCACCTCATTATCATCAACATCATTATATCATTTTCATCATCATCATTATTACATTATTATCATTACATTACAGTCATCATCGTCATCATTGTATTACATTCATCAGGACACTAGGCCATATGTGGTAACAGGAGTGACATGAAATACAAAGTGGGATTTTTCTTAAGACACAACACCAGATGCTTGTAGAACGCGTAATGTATTATGAGTTGTGCCGTGCTTAGGGCACAAACCAAGATAATGGTGCCATAAGTGATATAGTATACAAAGTGTTGTCATTCGTCAGAGTGCACTAAATGATTATTTAGTGTTTGGGTTATGCCGAACAGAATCTCTACTGATAGACAGGACATTACAAATCAAAGTTGCCTTCTACCATGAGATTGATTGTTAGCTTATACTCTTCTCAGCATGTTTCTTTATTCACTCATTCTCAGACATAATATTCATATATATGGATGATCTCTTCACTCAGTCTTCAGACACAATCATATCTATATGGATGACAAACAAGCATATGTATGTGCTTTACAAGAATACATTCACAGATTCAACAACAATGACATTACAATGAAATCTCATCCTTCATCAGAAATTATAATATTTTCCTGGATGATAATTAGTAATTCATACTGATGCGATTTTTACAAATGATACATTCACATCTGTTTAATAATAATGAAATCACACACGAATCCCCACAAACATGCTCTCAGCAATGACATAGATGTATGTGATCATTGGACATAATCATGAGATTCTCAAAGGATACTTCCTCATGTGTAGCAATAATGAAAATACTCATGGATCTCCACCTGCTCTGATAGATTTATGTGATATACTCAATCCACATCCAGGAATTATGAATCCTAACCATTCTAGCATGCTGGTTGACTAAGTATTATTATGTGGCACAAATATTAATTCCACATGTTTACAACGTTGAAAATACATTTGACTCACCACATGGGTGCTTTAACCCATCACACACAATTATGATCCCTATAGGCATCCATTTGGTTCTCATGTGTTCATGAAATACAAGAAAACTACTTGTTTGTTCATGTGCTGATGTCAAAAAATCTACTTGATTAATGTGCGTATGTAATTAAAAATACTTGGCTATTACACATTGCACTAATTTATCTTACCAGTGTTTGTACATGTAAACTAGTTTTCTTAAACCTTAAGTTACTCACCACTCCTAAATCACCCCTGACTGAGTTGAACTACTTAATAAATATAATGTACAACTATGTCTAATGCTTATAAATTAACTAAGTTGTTTAGCTGGAAGAAAAATAAAACTCACTGTAGTTTTCTCCTAATGCACAGTTTATCTATGACTATGATAACTGAATATAATATTATTTAGTTTCGCTAAATTAATTTCTTAAGAACTAACCACATGGTTTACCCACATTTGACTTATCAATTCTTTTAGGGAATTTTTTTTTATTATTTGCGTATTCTTTACAGGATATCGCTGTCAACACCAGCATCTTTCAGCTGTATGTTGATTTCTTGGCAAGATTACGCTCAGTAGTTTACCATTGCTTTCTGAGCGGCCGGCTCACATACCCCGTAAGTTACCGATGCGATTCGAACCACTGCTGATTCTAACCGTCATCACGTTACCGACGAGAGTATACGAGATTACGGAGAAAAGTCATAACCTCTAAGCCACGAAGCCCGCTTTTGTGAAATAGGCTCATAAAATATAGCATTATTTATCTGCATTCTCTTGAATGGCTGTAAACACTATCACTGGTTTCAGGCTTTCGGGCTCAGCGTTGTTCAACTTCGCTGTAGGCTTCTACTTCTGTTGTCTTTCTCGAATGGATTATATCATTTCGTTTGTAGATGTTGCCGACCATCCGTCAATGCTTCATACCTCGCGTTTTGGCTCTTGTGTAAAACAGGAAAATGTTTTCATCTGCGCCATCTTTTATATTCTTGATCCAGTCCGTTATTTTCCCGAATTCGCTCCGAGTCGTGATCTGTGCAGTTTTCAATCTGGGCGGTGTCGATTTACTCTTTTCCCTCCAAGTTGAAATCGTACCGGCGGTGATTGTAGTTTATGTTCTTGTACAATGGGTTTTGATTTGAGGAGATCTTGACAGCTAGTAACGGCTTGTGAGGACAGTATACCACGGTCACTTTACATTTATTTACTATTTCTTTATTTATTCTATTCTATTCTTCTTTATCTTGCTTTTTCTTTCTTTTTTCGTCCATCATCTGCACAATTTCTACTGTCATCCGTTTAGATTTTGCAATTCTATGTTTAGGATTAATAATTTCACTTGAAGCCTATTGGATTGATTCCCGCAAGATGCCCCATTGTTCATTAATAGTCTGTATTATCTCCAAGACATTATATCTGTTCTTTACAGTAGCATTGTACTTTTCTCTAATGTTTTTTTTTCTGCTATAAGTAATGCTAGATCTAACTGAATGTTCTTTGAGGTTTTCTTTATGTTTTAAGTCTTAACCTCGTCTTTCCTATAACTGGCACATGGTCACTATGCCCATCTGCTCCTGGTCTAGTTTTTTGCTCCTACTAAACTGCTTCTGAATCTCTTTGATATCAGTATGTAGTCAATTTGATTGTGAATATTATTTCTAGTGCTTTCCATGTATATAATCGTCGAGGATGTTGTTTAAACCATGTATCACCTATAACTATTTCACGGTATTCTGCCCATGTTATTAATCTATCACCTCTCTCATTCTTCACACCTAGATGATAGCCACCAGTCACACCACTCACCTTTTCGTTGCCTGCTTTGGCCGAATATGACAGCTGATTTCAAACATTTTACACTTGTTCCGACCATGTCTAATTCGTTATAAAAAGTATATCTATATCTTCTTCCTTACAGTCTGCTGTTGGTGCAGACTGTTAATATCCAGTGGTTTGCCATAGGGTTTCACTAATAAAACGCTATCTGAGATTGTCCAAAATCCTTTAACTGACTTAGCACACACTTGATCAAAAATTTATTCAACTCCCCTTTTGTAGTCCTTACCTCCGAGTAAATAATTCTATATTTATCTAAATATTGTTACCCCGCTCCTGGCCATCATATTTCACTAATCCCTAATATATTTATCTTCATTCTTTCCATCTCTCTCTTGATATTATCTAATTTCCAATCTCGCTGAGTGTTCTGACATTCCATGTACTAACACCAAGAGTATTTTCAACATTTACTTTGCATACAGTTGCCTGATGACGATCGGACATCACCTGTACCACACGATGCTCCCTACCGGACTAGGAGACTACACTGTAATCCCAATTAACGTCGTCATCTTTATCAATATTATTTCGAAGCATGATTATCTTAGGAAAATACAGTGGTGGTTTTCCCTTGCCTTCCGCCTGTTTGTGTATGGTTGGACTTCACTAGCCTTTGTCTAAAGTGACAGACCCTACAAGGCAGTGGGGGGGGGGGGGGAGCTTATATATGGCGTCTCTTACCCGCCTATGGCCACGTCTTAGAGTTTTGAGATATTTTATACATATAGCTGTCCCATCAACTAACTCGCCTCCTCTCAGTGACCACCGCCTGTGTTAGTCTACGGCTGCTTATTCAACACATTCACAGCTAACCCCTAGACAAATTATCTAGAGCAGTGGTTCTCAACTGCTGGGGAATTTCCCCCCCCCCTCCCCGGGGAGTGGGGATTTTAGGGTTTCTGGGGGGAGGGGGGAATTAAGATTTGTTGGGTTGCATATCACTTACAGGACGTTGCAGTCAACATCAGCATTTTTCAGCCGCTGTTGATGTACTAGGCAAGATTACGCTCAGTAGTTTGCCACTGCTCACATACCTCATAAGTTACCAACGCGGCGAGAACCGCTACCGATTCTTGCACAGGTTACGTTACTCACTAGAATATATGCGTTAATACAAGAACTGATTGCTTTATATTGTTTTACCCTCCATACTTTACGGTTCTGTACTTCTTGCCCTTCTGAAATTCGTTTTATAACGTAAGTAGACCCACAAATCACGTTTTATGTGGACGTCTAGACCTGTTCTAGTATGTGTTATTAAATTTAGCTTCCATTATTACGTATACTGTGTAGGGGCAGGAGATGCCATTCTGAACATATGGTGATGGGGTGCATGAGCCAAAAGAAGTTGAG
This sequence comes from Cepaea nemoralis, assembly GCA_014155875.1. Lineage (NCBI taxonomy): Eukaryota > Metazoa > Mollusca > Gastropoda > Stylommatophora > Helicidae > Cepaea > Cepaea nemoralis. Next base: position 230,236 of record JACEFZ010013283.1, read on the forward strand.
AACCACTGATCTAGTAGAGGCCACTTCCCCATCCGCCTCCCGGTGGACGCGCCTAGTAGTAGGACATGCTCCTACCCCAGGCAATTTATCTACATTACTGTAATAGAAAACTTTTAAACAAACTGTTTGGCAAACACAACTGAAGTCACACATCTGATGACTTTTAGTGTATGTACTCAAACATGTCTTCAAACTATAAGAGAGAAACTGAGGACGGCACAGCTGCTGGAAGTTTTGGTCTATTTTCGTAGTTACAAAATTAAGATATTGTTTATGATTAAGAGACCCAGGAGTGTCTTTTTTTTAATGGGCTTTAGTTTGCTTTGAACTCAAGTGTACATAAGCCTACCTCAGCATCAGCCCACCAGATGTTTAAGAATTAATGCTCTTATCCGTTCGGTCAAGCTGACCTCCAGAAAGAGTAATGGAATCTTGAAAGAAGTCAACTAACAGTGAGAACTGGTTACTTGCATGCGAAGGCAATTCACAATCTTTGGGCATGTCATGAGAGAGGATAGCTGGAGTATGTCACCATAATGGGAGATTTGAGGAGGAAGAGACAAGGGAAGAGCAAGAGAGATGTTTTACAGTTTGACATCATTGCATGGAGGAACATCATTATGAAAAATAATTGGCAATATACGAGGCAGAAAGCTGTGGATGGACATGATGACAAACACCACATGGCAGGTACTATAAAAAATGAGAAGGTACATCGTTCCTTGCTTCAACAAAAAAGCAAGCCTATAAGAACCCTATTTGTGACATAAATATAGTACATATTAATTATCTAATAATAGATAAGAGAAGTAACGGCTGCAGCAGGATGTAACAATACAAAATAAAGACACTTAGGTACGTGTACCTCCTGAGGAAAAGTGTTAATATTCTAGAAATGACTCATGCCATTCGTGACTAAGTTTCTTGTATAACCATCTTATTCAGGTGACAAAACGTGACGGCCAAAGATTTGCGGAGTCTATGCTTATGGAGGCCACAAGTGACATCGCTGTTGGGCCAAAAAGTTGCTACACAGCTAACGTCCAGCTGGAGGAGAGACCTCTACATGCCACTTTCAAAATCATCTCGCGCATGTCTTTGCCACAAGGTCGTGCCCCTATATACATCAAAAGAAAGTCAGATGGACAGAAGGTGTTTGTGTATTATGTTAATAATCTTATAGACACATTCATGGACTCAGTTCCCTGTGCACAGATTGTGAAAGCGGAGGATGGGTCCGTGATTGCAGACGAAATGGACTTTGTTATTGAGGGTATTATCAAAGGCATACTTGCGTGCAATCATAAAATTGCACTAATAAGGCAATGAACCTGAAGATCTTAAATTATCAGGCTAAGATTAAGTATATGGAAATTGTTAGAAAAGGAAATCTTGATCGCAGAAACAACTATTAAAAAGCACCCACAATAACTGTAGTTCCCAGACTGTGCTGTTAATGAGGTGAGATAGTCATTTCCTTTCTTGCTGCCTTATCTTCCCAGACACTTTTCAGCAAATTATAAAAATTATCTACCATCCTTTTCTTGAAGTTGGTAGCACACAAGAATCCTGACAGTGTTGGGATTTGAAACCAGACTGTTTTCTTGGTAAGCAAGCAGTACTTTGACATGCTAAAGTGTATAGCTGTTCCAGGATGTTGTCTAATATAATAGCAAAAGCAGACAAAATAATTGTAAAGCTGTTCCAGAATATTCCAACTATAGTAGCAAAAAACCAGATTGAATAACTGGAAAGCTATTATAGAATATTCCAACTGTAGTAGCAAAAACAGATTAAATAGTTGGAAAGCTATTACAGAATATTCCAACCGTGGTAGCAAAAACCAGACTGACTAATTGTAAACCTATTCCAGAATATTCCAACTGTAGTAGCAAAAACCAGATAGAATGATTGGAAAGCATTTCTACAATATTCCAACTGTAGTAGCAAAAACCAGATTGAATGATTGGAAAGCTGTTATGGACTATTCCAAATGTAGTAGCAAAAACCAGACTGAATAATCAGAGAGTGTTCCAGAATATTCCACCTGTAGTAGCAAAAGCCAAATTGAATAAATAGAAAACTGTTCCAGAATATTCCAACTGTAATAGCAAAATCCAGATTAATTGATTGCATATCTGTCTTAGAATATTCCAACTGTAGCAGTAAGAACCAGATTGAATACTTGGAAAGCTGTTCCAGAATGGTGCCCACTGCAGTAACAAGAATCAGACACATTAACCTTCAAATGTCTACACAAAATTTAAATATGTGTAATACGAGTAAAGATTACAGACATGAAGATATTACAACAGTGCTGCTTGTGTATCGTAGATACCTCCTGATTAATTGGGCACATTTAATTATGTAAACTGACTAAAGGTGCTAGAATGATTGTTTAATATAAGAAAAGTACACAAATAAGTTTCAAAATATGGTGATATTAAAATTCTTACTAGGTATTTTGAATGCAGGATGGTAGAACACTAGCACCAGAATATCACATTTTTGCCTGAAACTGGGAATGTTCTACAAAATTGTCAAATGTTGGATACAAAATTAGCTAACTTATGTTCAGAATTGCCAAAGAGAAATAATCATGCCTACTGTCTGAACAGTTTACTGGCATGATGGACTGAATACATTTCTATTTAACTCTTACGTTTTGTTATTTGTACCATATCATTATTTTCCATGGTTATTTAATAGTTGGGAAGAAAGTGACTAAGAATGTGTTTATGGCAAGGTAAGAGATCCTTTCCCTGTTGAAAACACACATTGGCACCTTGCCGTCTTGACAGACGATAGTTTGTGCATCAAAAAGGCATAATAACTTTTACTCATGGCGGTAGCGAATGTGACTGATAAGGCCAATTCGCGCTGTAAATGTTCGTTCACAGTGAGTGCATGTGAACACGTGGTCATTTCCACCATCATGCACCATCTTACGTCTCACACGCTCGGTGTGTGACTTATTTGCAATAATTTTCTCCTATTGCCAACAAAACTGACAGGTTATAATCTGGCATGTTAATGTTTTTATTTCTTAAATCAACCAGTGATGATTATACGTAGCAGTTGTGTTTTTTTAAATTCCCAAATGCAGTGATTAGCTGCCGGCTTCGTGGCTTAGAGATTATCACTTTTCTCCGTAATCTCGTATACTCTCGTCGGTAACGTGATGACGGTGAGAATCAGCAGTGGTTCGAATCGCATCGGTATCTTACGGGGTATGTGAGCCGGCCGCTCAGAAAGCAATGGCAAACTACTGAGCGTAATCTTGCCAAGAAATCAACATACAGCTGAAAGATGCTGGTGTTGACAGAAATGTCCTGTAATAAATCAATCAATCAATCATGTGCCATGCCGGAAAGCGTGAGCGGTCATGACTCGCCATTTCACTCGATCACCAGAGTCGTGGATCAGCTCAGTGTTCCTGCCTCGTCCATGCCATGTGGCCAAGCCATCCAGATATTTTCCTCTCGGTCTTCCTCTTGGTCTGTTCCCTTCGATCTTGCCAGTTGTCACTAAGTTCTCCATGTCCATTTCTTCTCATAACATGTCCAAATAATTTTGACTGTCTACATCTAATTTCTCGAATCAATCTACGATTTTCATTTGTCTCCTGTAGTACTTGGTCATTGGTTTTCTATCTGTCCTGTAAAGGATATGCAAAAAAAAAGTGATTAGTCAGACAGATTGTACCTTGTATAGCTTGTGTTTGTTACATAATATGTTCATTAGTTGGACTGGACTGTCAATATTTTATAGGTTATGAAATTATTAGAAAAAGCATAGAAAATAATACATTCAATAGCAAAACTAAACAATATTTTAATGATAATGTAATATTCATACTGTTTTAATTCAGTTTGTTTTAGTAGTTATCTAATGTATTTAGACATGTTAGAAGAAATAAACTAGAGAACTTGGTCACATTTGGACAAGATTGAGGGAAAAAGAACAAGGGGAGGGCAGAAGAAGTAAATATCTTGATGACTTGGTCACGTGGCATGGTCAAGACACGAACACAGAGCTGATCCACGACTCTGGTGTTCGTGTGGGATGGTGAAAGAGGACTAGCCCACGCTCATCAGCAGGGCACATGATGATGATGAATATATATTTGTGTGCACTGAAAGAACTGTTCTGTTTACATTATGTAGACTTATATATTCAGAGGTCAGCCTGGCCAAATGGATAAGATTGTTCCTTCTTAAACATACGGTGTACTGATGCTGAGGCAGAGGTTCAACCCCTACCCGGGTCATTAATTAATTCAGTAGCATGTCCTTTGCAGAACCTCGCTCCCATAACAACCTTCGGGAAAATCTCTCGATCATAAGCAAGATGTCCAGCGTCCGATACACCCATCTGGAAATCGGCCGCCACATGCTGCACCCATCTTCTCTTTGGCCTTCCTCTTCCTCTCTTCCCAGGCATATACCCCTCCATTATTGTTCTCTCCAAACTTTCGTGATGTTTCAAGTGACCAAAATGTTTAAATTTTCTTTGTTTTATCGTCTTTTGTTGCCAGCATTCTTCAATATTCAGCTCTTGAAGTATTGATGCATTTTTTCTTTTCTTTATCCAACACTAGCTGACCCGGCCCGGCTTCGCCCAGGCCCTGGCGCGGATCTATCTATCTATCTATCTATCTATCTATCTATCTATCTATCTATCTATCTATCTATCTATCTATCTATCTATCTATCTATCTATCTATCTATCTATCTATCTATCTATCTATCTATCTATCTATCTATCTATCTATCTATCTATCTATCTATCTGTCTGTCTGTCTGTCTGTCTGTCTGTCTGTCTGTCTGTCTGTCTGTCTGTCTGTCTGTCTGTCTGTCTGACCCGGCCCTGCTTCGCCCAGCTCCTGGTGGGGAGCATCTCATTTAATTCATATAAGTAGTCATATAAGCTCCCGTTCCCGTTCCCGACTATCTATCTATCTATCTATCTATCTATCTATCTATCTATCTATCTATCTATCTATCTATCTATCTATCTATCTATCTATCTATCTATCTATCTATCTATCTATCTATCTATCTATCTATCTATCTATCTATCTATCTATCTATCTATCTATCTATCTATCTATCTATCTATCTATTTATCTGTCCCTGATGGGGAGTATCTCATTTAATTCATATATGTAGTCATATAAGTTCCCGTTCCTGTCTGTCTGTCTGTCTGTCTGTCTGTCTGTCTGTCTGTCTGTCTGTCTGCCTGCCTGCCTGCCTGTCTGTCTGTCTGTCTGTCTGTCTGTCTGTCTGTCTGTCTGTCTGCCTGCCTGTCTGCCTGCCCGCCCGTCCGTCCTGCTCTCCCTCCGTCTATCCAACCCTCTCTATATATCTATCTATTATCTATCTATTATCTATCTATCTATCTATCTATTATCTATCTATCTATCTATCTATCTATCTATCTATCTATCTATCTATCTATCTATCTATCTATCTATCTATCTATCTATCTATCTATCTACTACCTACTACCTACTACTATCTATCTATCTATCTATCTATCTATCTATCTATCTATAGCCGGGGGACTTAACCTAAGATATAGCAATGCTACTAAAAGTTATGTCCCTTTATATATTTTTTCTTATGTTAAGTCATGTAATTTAATTATTAAATTTTAGTAAGTAAATAGCTAATTCTACACTATAAAAAAACTATGACAGTTGCCTGCACTGGGAATGAAAAGAAGACGTGTAGAAAATTTCATCTCAATCGGATGGACCATTATCGAACGCATCCAATACATCCCTACCCACCCACCCACCCACATACATACATTCTGTTTTATAGATATAGATATTCTTAGAACTCGTCTATAACATTTATATTTAAAGGGAGTTGGATTAAAATGTCGACTTCTTGTCCTTGCCTTGGGGAAGTAAATTACAAGAACGTCTGAAGTCAGAGTGGGTTTCCCTGATGAAGAGGGACACTGATATTAGGGAATGCTAATCCACACGCAAAAATCAGTCCGCTGCACTAAAAGTTTTAGCACAAATATGGTCTAAGCTTGAGTTTAAAGCAAGCAAACGGAAATAAAAGGAAAATATATTCCGAACACATTTATACGGCTGGCAGGACCATAATGACAATATTTCTTCAGGCTCTACCACCGCAGATTATCTGACAAGCTTCGGAGCTATCTAAGTTCTCAGTATATAGCAAGCCACTTTTAATGACTCATAGAAAGCAGTTGTTTTTGAAAATGTACACAAACAATGATTGATTAACTCAGCAAATCCTATTCAAGTAACCAAATAGACAACTGCTGCTTTATGTTCTGTTCCTTGACTAAGCAACTAATTGAAAGTCATGTCTCTTTATGTCTAATTGACAGATTCAGTTCCAAACAAAAAGTAAATTTGGAAATGGACGGTGAAAGTGGAAAGTAGAAGTGTGTCATAGTTATGACGTAAAAGTTGTTAATATGGTAGCAGGCATGTTGTATTATATATCAAATATATATAACAGTGGGTTGCTCAGGGAAAACTACTGTATATAAGCCCTTGGCAGATACGGGAAGTCTCTTAAGATGATTAATGATCCCATGGCACTTAACCTGTTAACGGAATGTGGGTGCAAGAATGTGGATTTGGCGACGTAAGCAATTTTTGCAATTTAAGAGCCCAAAGGTAGCTGTGGCGATACATCTATGGCTTTGTAGATTTGTAGTGTACAGGGTTGCTAATGAAAATGAAAACATGCAAAGCTGCTATTTTTCATTTATAGGAACTTGATATAAAGTGTTTATGCTGAGTTTCTGTTCATGTGGAAAGTAAAGATGGTAAGCCTATGAAATTATGAGACTTGCACTGATGCCCAATACAATTCGTGAAAAAGGGTACGTTACATTTTTGTTTTACCAGAGTAAACCAGAGAAGGCAAAAATGTAATACCACTGATCAGATGTTAAAATAAATATACTTTATCACTTGATTTAGAATAGGTTCTCTTTCATGTGATCTCTATTATGATAGCATGAGAAATACATTCAGACATTTACTGTACCTCTGAAGTCTGAGTGGGTTCGTCAGATGGCGAGGTACACTGTTAATTGGGAAAGCAAACCCACATGCAAAATTCAGTCCAGCACTATTATAATTAATGTGTATGGACTACGCTTGAGTTCAAAGCGAGCGAGCGCCAAAGAAAGAAAAGATGAAAGAAAAGACATGTATTGGCATTCATATAAGTAGAGGAAAGAAGTAGAGATTAAAGAACACGACAGACAACATAACAATTGAATTCTCTTCTTTCCTCTACGTATATGAGCGACTTTTATCTGTGGATTAACTTATCTTTCCATTTTTCATAATGTTTAGTGTGTTCTCCAATCTCTACCTTTTCCTCTACTTATATGAGTGCCAATCAGATCCTAGGGTTTTATTTCCCATCTTATTTCTCAAGCTACTTTAATGTCCTCAGAAATTACCCTACAATTATTTCTACTGTGATATCTTTGCCACATATTTTGGTAATCCACAGTGCTGTTAACATGCTTGTCTGTTTATACTAATAAACCTAAGTTAAAACCAACACTTGAGTACTGTAGTTCCATTGATTATAGGCCTACTCTACATCCCAATTTCTGATTACAGACAAAACACGAGGAAAACTTCAACACAGTCTTAATTAAGAAAGAGAATTATATAAATAATTCAACTAAAAGCATATTTACTATAAATGCTTGTAATACGCTAATGTCAACAGCATGGGCGGTCATGGTTTGCCATCTCACACGGTCAAAGTAGTCCCGAATCAGGTCTGTGTTCTTGTCCCGACCATGCCATGCTGCCAAACCATCAAGGTATTTATTCCTTTGTCCTCCTCCCAATCTCTTTCCATCAAGCTTGCTAGTTGTCACTAAATGTTCTAGTCCATTTCTCCTCATAACAAGTTTAAAAAATCTTGACTGTCTACGTCTAATTTCTCCACTCAATCTTCGATTTTCATTTGTCTCTTAAAATACACTCTCATTTGATTTTCTGTCTGTCCATGGTATTCTTTGCATTTTTCTCAAAAACCACTTTTCCACCAACATTAGATGTTTCTCAGCTTGTCTGTTAATTGTCCATGTGTCACACGCATACAATAATATGGGTTCTATATAGCATTTCAACGCTATTTTTCTCACTGCACTTGACAACATTTTGTTGGTAAATATGTTTTCCGTTTTGCAGAAGGCCACCTTTGCCATGGCAATGCTTGATCTAATCTCTGCAAGGCATTTTCCATCAGATATTACTACTATTCCAATATAGTTAAACCGATTCCCCTGTTCAAGAATATTTCCATCCATGTTACAATGTGGTATTTCTTTCTTCTTAGAGATGACCATGATCTCTGTTTTCTTACAATTCAATTCGAAACCTAGTTTCTTACTTTACATAAGGAAATAAACATTTTAGAAAATTTCAGAATACACAATGACACATTGAAGAAATAGAACAAGAAATAAATGTGTGCCAGTTAATAAAAGAAATGATTGAATGTACTGCAGCTTGCCTTAACAAGACATAGGGCAGAAGTTAAAAGTTATATATTTTATACTTTCAATTGCATAGAAAAGAAGAAAGTAGGTGAACATCTGGTAGGGAAAATTACTGCCAATTCCATCAAGGATGACCTGTATTGTTCGTAGAGGACTTTTGTGATGACATTCTGGGGGTGGTTTTTGCACAGTGTGCCTGAATGGGCCGTTGTTTGTCGAGACTCCTGTCTTTTCCACTTTTCACATGGGGCAGTGAAGAACAATTTATGTGATATTCACTGGCACGGGAACGGAGCATAATGAGAACGACCCTTTGCTATGATGTTGGAACCGCGACTAACGACTAATATATTAGGAGCGTTCATTTGAAATCCGTTCGTGCCGCACCGCGCGTAATTGCGTACGCTGAACATGATCATCTCATAGTCATGTGACAAGTACTGACCAATGAATAAAAGAGCACATGTTTATCGACCCATGATCATAGGTTCTGTTTCTGACCGTTGAGAAAATGACCGGGTTGATCCAAAATCCGTCCAAAGAAGCTCAAAGAGCGGTGATTCAGTTTCTTTCATTTGAAGGATGTCGACCATTGGACATTCATCGAAGAATGCAGGCAGGGTACGGTAACAAATGCGTATCGAAGACAACAGTGACAGACTGGGCACGAATGTTTCGGAAAGGATGTCAGTTCACGACAGATCTTCGACGGCCTGGTCAAGTGCATATTGTTGCAACAGAAAAAAGCATCGCCAAAATTGATGCAGCAGTATAGATGAACCGTTGTCGAAGCATACGTTCGCTAGCGAAAGAATTTGATGTATTAATTGGGACAATTCAAAAGGTCGTTCGTAAGAAATTGCAATATCGGAAGGTGTGTTCACAGTGGGTACCATGGATGTTGACCGACCACCAAAAAGAGGAACGCATGGGATTGTGGTTGAACTACTTGCTGCTTTACAGAGTGGAGGGTGATGAATTTCTCTTCCGCATAGTGGCAAGTGATGAATCATGCTGTCACCACTTTGAGCCGAGCAGCAGAAGAGAGAGCATGCAATGGAAGCATGCTGGATCACCAAAAGCCAAAACATTCAAGTTACAGGTTTCCGCTGGTAAGGTTATGCTGAGCGCATTTTTTTTTTATTACCATGAAGGGCTATTGTAGGCCGACTTTAAAGAACCTGATGTCAACATCAACTCTACCCACTACTTGCAAACATTAGACAAGCTGCAAAAAGCCATAAATAATAAACGACCCGGCATGCTTTCTCGCGGTGTGATTTTATTGCACAATAATGCTTGTCCGCATGTTGCAAAGATTGTGCAGGAAGCATTAGCTTGGAAGAAGTGAGAAATTCTGCAACATCCAGCCTATAGACCTGATTTGTCACCATGTGATTTTAATTTGTTCGGACCTCTAAAAAAAAAAGCTCTCAAGGGGCAACGATTTCACACAGATGCAGACGTATTGAACACGGTAAACACTTGGTTTAGTGAGCAACCACAATCCTTTTTTTGCGGACGGCATTCGCCGCCTACGTAAGCAATGGGATGCTTGCCTGAATGCCTACGGCGACTTCTTTTGACCAACCCATGGTGCATAATTCATTCAAAATGAATGCTGTGTTTAATTCTACCACACCTGTTAATGTTTCTTTCATTCTTTAGTAATAAAGCCATTGGAACGGGTTTCAATTGAACGACCCTTATAGAAAAGAATGATCAAATCCGTCAGAAAGCTACCAAAACCTGTTCAAGGTGACTATCACCGTATGGGTAGACCAGAACAACTCATTATTCTGCGCCTCAGAACAGGACACAATAGATTGTGCAACCACATGTATACACAATTCAATATTGGGGAAACAGGCATGTGCACATGTGGATTGGTGCCACAGACTATAGATCACATACTTCAAGACTGTCGAAAATATGACATATATAGGGAAATCTTTTGGCCTGGAGACACAACAATGGAAGATAAGTATATGGACCAATGAGTGAACTTAAAAAGACAGTGAAGTGCATGCAAGAGACAACATTGCAGTTATAGACAAATGTCAAGCGAACAGAAGAAGAAGAAGAAGAAGAAGAAGAAGAAGAAGAAGAAGAAGAAGAAGAAGAAGAAGAAGAAGAAGAAGAAGAAGATACATATTTAAATAAACATTCGAAGCAAAACATAAATTTTATGACAATAAACGGTCAGTATGATATTCATACTTTTTGAGTTATGAAGCAAATCAAATAGGGAGAGGTTATACATAGCTGGAGTATGAATAAACGGTTAATTTATACATAGCTGAAGTATGAATAAACGGATAATTTATACATAGCTGAAGTATGAATAAACGGATACTTTATACATAGCTGAAGTATGGCTGTTTAAATATCAAGAATAATTTTCCAGATTGGTATCCCCAATAAAAATAATTGTGTCCTCAGGCGATTTCAAGAATTGTTAACTTGTGTTTCTGTACACTTACTGTTTACAGGCTTCCATCTTTGTTTACATTACCGACCTACTATTTCCTGCTATTGATGTCCTCATAATTCCGGTCCTAAGCTGACAGTAATATGCGTCGCCTCAGAGAGACATGATTAGGCTAATTCAAACACCAGGCTTCCGACTTACTGGCCTGATGAATTAACAAATAAACAAGGAAATGCTACGCACATAAAGTGCAGGAAAACCTGGTATATGTGAAGCAGGTTGAAAAGAGAGAGGAGGGAGATAGATAACGAAGATAGTGTGAGAGACAGAGATATGAGAAAGATGTGTTGAAAGACATAACAAAGTGATAAGATAAAGACAAGTGAGAGAGAGAGAGAGGAGGGGGGAGGAGAGAGAGAGAGAGAGAGAGAGAGAGAGAGAGAGAGAGAGAGAGAGAGAGAGAGAGAGAGAGAGAGAGAGAACTCGTGTTCGGTTGGCTAAGCGCTTTTCCCAACTCAGCAAAAGTAGAGGACAGATAAGAACAGAAAGACAAGTGTGCAGGTTCTTGTGCAGCAAGATAAAGACACATGTAACCAACACAAAACACAAAAACCCTAGGAAACTCTGTTTGCTGCCAAAAACGAGATCATCAGACCAGCACTGGTTGATACCAACTTATTTGTTCTTCATTTACCAGGTATCTGTAATGTGACTACTTCAATTAGCGAGTGGGACAGAGTGGGACAGGTCGGGAGAGAACATACCGGGCACTGCTCTTGCTGAGGCCTCGCTTGAGACGGATGTTGTCTGTCTAAATGATGGGACACCAACTAGGCAGGCAATGAGACTGGGGGACCCTGACACCGCCATCGACCTGGCACTTGTATCACAAGAGGCGGCATCAGACATACAATGGAGTGTCCTTGGGGATTATAGAAGCGACCACCTGCCCCTCTCTGTACTGGTACCTAAGCCCAGTAAAGTCAGGGCTATAGACCAAGCCATGTGAGAAAACCCAGGTCAATGAGGTCTTTCTGGTGACTGCCGAGTCCATCAACGATGAACGGTGGTATTAGTGGATGAATTTTGTGTTGACATTCTGACGGCGGCATTATGCACAGTGTACCTGTGCGGGCTGTTGGATTGCCGAGACTCCTGTCGGTTCCACTTTTCACATTGGACAGTGGGGAGCATTTTGTGTGATATTCGCTGACACGGGAACGGAGCATAATAGGGACGACCCGTTGCCGTGAAGTTGGAACCTCGACTAACTAACTACGGTAACTAACTAACAGTCAGGGCTATAAGAGCCCGCGAAGCATTCAGTTATGATTACTCTTAGCTCTTGGGGCGCCGTCGATCACAGAGATGGTCTAAACCAGCAGGAAGACTCTTCACCCAACCACCATGGTGGACACCATAGGTGGACACAACAAGGAGTATCACCTTCGGCAAGTGAATGCCTTTTATCGATCATGTGGAGGCTTTGGTGGTGAAGGCAGGTGTAGTCTTAATGCTTTGAGGATGGCATAGGATGAAATATCTATAGTCAAATTTGTGATCTAGAGACCATCAATCGTGAAAAAAGAGTAGTTTCGTACTTACCGGCAAACAGGACGGACTGGTACAATGTAATAGTAACACTGGGTCTGAGAATGGGCAGCGTGCCGCACAGAGTTTGAGGTGCAACAACTGATCCAGAGTAATAGACATCAAGGTGACATTGTGATCTATACTGATGGGTCAGTGTCCATGGTATGCTTTGCATTTTTCTCAGAAACCACATATCTCCAGCTTATCAGATAGTTTTTCCTCGTGACTGTTCACTGTCCAAGTTTCACATTCATACAAAAGAACAGGCTCTATTTAGCCCCTCAACACTCTTGTCCTCGTTTCAATTGACATCATTTTTGTTGGTATGTTTTTCATCTTGCTAAAGGCTACTTTCGCCATGGCGATAATTAGTTCTAATCTCTTCAAAGGCATCTCCCATCAGATTTTTATTGCTAATTGTAACAAGTTGTTGCAGATCCTGCTCATTGTCTGCAATCAATACTGTATCATCTGCATATCTAATGTTATTGATTGTTCAGTGAGAGAGAGAGAGAGAGAGAGAGAGAGAGAGAGAGAGAGAGAGAGAGAGAGAGAGAGAGAGAGAGAGAGAGAGAGAGAGAGAGAGAGTATGGGAGATTTCAAATAAGAGCTGTCAGATGAATTATGGGAGGACCAGAGTCAGGGATCCAGCACAATGTTGGACAAGGCAGATTGTTGCAGCATGGTTGTTAACAGTACATAGAATCACCAATGTCTGTGAACAATAATATAGAAGCAGCAATGACTGTGTACAGTAACATAGAATCAGCAATGGCTATGAACAATAATATAGAAGCAGCAATAGCTGAGAGCAGCAACATTGAATCAGCAATGCTTGTGAACAATAATATAGAAGCAGCAATGACTGTGGACAGTAACATAGAATCAGCAATGGTTGTGAACAATAATATAGAAGCAGCAATGACTGTGGACAGTAACATAGAATCAGCAATGGTTGTGAACAATAATATAGAAGCAGCAATGACTGTGGACAGTAACATAGAATCAGCAATGGTTGTGAACAATAATATAGAAGCAGCAATGACTGTGGACAGTAACATAGAATCAGCAATGCTTGTGAACAATAATATATAAGCAGCAATGACTGTGGACAGTAACATAGAATCAGCAATGGCTGTGAACAATAATACAGAAGCAGCAATGACTGTGAACACTGGTGAGGTACTTTTTAAGTACAATGATTGTGGAGCTGCATTCAGACAGATTGGCATTTTGAAATATCACATGAGAACACACACAGGAGAGAAACCTTATAAGTGTGAAGACTGTAGTGCTGCTTTTTCTCAATCTAATAGTCTTATTGTCCACAATAGAATACATACAGGACAGAAACCTTATAAGTGTGATGATTGTGGTGCTGCTTTTGCTAGACTTGATGGTTCCAAATGTTGCTATATGTAGCCAGGGCTCAGGGTTGGGGTGAGCGCCCAATATTGCTTAAATACCCCAATGGCTCGTGAATACATAACCTATGCAGCTGTGGTATATTTGTATAGAATATATGAATGTTGTGCCTAGGGGTATAGAGTGCCTGGATTCAAGATATAAGAAAAGTGTTCTAGTTCTCTTCCTTTACAGTATTCTCCAGGAAAACTAGACTTAAGGCTCTATTTCTCATAAGAATGGGACTAAGCATAAGTAGATCCCAGTCGAATTCACCATAATAAGACTAATCTCCTGGAGAAGATATTGAGAGTCAGGTCAGATGCCATAGCTTTCGAGGGAATAAGATCCTCTATCTGAATTATTAGGCTAAGTACGTTCGACCTCCCACATTAACTCTCACTTTTTAAATAAACAGTGACATATATCACCACAATAACATTACGTTGTAACAACCTTCACAAGACAGTAAGTACAACTCCTGGTTCTAACTATAGCTTTTAATGTAGAGTTCATAGTGAGTTATGGGAACTCCAAAATCTCTGCATTCCTAAAACCTACAAAAACATGATAACAAAATAAACCATCATCAATGAAGTACACTTTGCATAATCAGACTCAACAACCAATTTCCCAATCAAGAAAAATCAATACCAATATCTGGAATGGTTTTACCTCCAGAATAAACATTTATAGTGAATACAGTACTCTATGTTTATCACATTAACATAGTACATGTACACGACTAAACCTTCATTAACTACATAAGTAGTCCATTAAACTGGTATAGGTTGTTGATTGGATCATTTCTCCTAACTACTCCTGTGATATGTCAATCCTGTAACTCAAAAACGAGGTACTAACATCCCACACATAGCTTGATAAACAAACTGTACCTAAGCTCCTTGATACAACATAATATGTCGTTTCTACACAGTCTCTGCTATAACGCTTTCCATCGATGAAGGGGGAGGGGTGGTGGTGGGTTCATCCCATTACGGATGGACCTTATAAATGTATATAGCACTGTCTTATAGTTTCTCTGACTGAATAATATATATATATATATATATATATATATATATATATATATATATATATATATATATATATATGAAATGGGGGATGCTGGTATATCGTGGTGTAATCCAATTGCGTGTGGAACATAGCAGACAGACTGGGGCACTGTCCAAGATTTGTTCCCGTTATATATATATATATATATATATATATATATATATATATATATATATATATATATATATATATATATATATATATATATATATATATATATATATATACGATGATGATGAGGTCGGCATGTTTCCTCTGGGCCACCTTCACTCGGGGATGTCTTGAGAGAAAGTGAGTCTGCATCCTAATGGTAATTCTACCAAGTGGCTGTTTAGCTGTCATGCTATTAGCTCGTGAAGCCAGGACTCTGTAATGGTGTTCTGTAATTGCTGGTTGAAGGTATTCGAGCGGCAAATCCAATTAGTGTGAGGTTCTTACTCTTCGGTGTCTGCAAAGGTAGAATCCAAACATGTCTTGGACGACCTGGATAAAATTAAGATGGCCGTTACTTGTTCCAGATATAAGAGATAGGCTTGCAACCGCATACAGGAATTGAGAGATACCAGTCCGAAAGCTTCTGCAGACGAAAGTAGTGGTAAATGATCCACTATACTGTACTAAGATCTTGTCTTAAGCTGTACAGCAGCACAGTAATCTCTTCCAGGGGCAATTAGTGGTATGTAGACAACCACGGCCGGTACCACATCCGTTGTGTAATTGCTTGACCAATACTTGAATTGAGGAATGCAAAGAGGGATAACCAGAGAAACGACTTCCCAGCTGTCGTGGGAAATTATAAGATGAGTTGCTTCCCCTTTTCCAGGTGCTAATAGTGACTACGTCCCCAGCATAAAGTATGGTCTTGCTTCCCTCGGTTTACCATACTATAGGCCACGTTATCCTTCTCGCAAAACTGTCCTTCAGGGCCCTTAAGATGAAAAAATAAAACAAGCGATATACATTTGACAGCATATCAATTGTCATTGTAACTAACATACAGAGAGAATAATTAAAAATACATGGGGGGGGGGGGGTCTGACATTCCCCCACCTTTACCTCTCTGATAATTAAGCTGTCCTTAACCCCGATTGGCGAGGGGGGGGGGGAGGTCTAGTTATTGCCTGTAACGTAGCCGTACGTTGGTCTGGGATTTCGTGACTATTCGATCTAACTGACGTTACAAAATGTCACGATAAGACACTACGACCAAGACAAACAAAAACACCACAAATATAACACTCTCACATTACATGGGAAACACCCACACTATGAGAGGACATATAATCTTGCTCCAGAATAATGCAGTAATCACCCACGGAATATGGATCCACCCTCTACCCATTTCCCTCTTGTAGCAGGAGGGGGTTCAAAGTATCTTCTTCTTATAGCATCAAACACTGCACGATTTAACTGAACATAGAATCATGGTCACTTAGGCAGTCACGCGAATTAGCCTTGCTGACACTGCTATGCAGAGCTGACACACCATTCTGAAGATATGGGAGTTCCACCTTTTCCCATATGAGATTATACTCATAGAAAAAACATTCACACCAATTCCCCTGCATATTCCTTAAACAGCTTACCTAAATTCACACACTTTGTAAAAGTGCATTATGTATGAATTTAAAGATGCACCCTTAAGTACACAAGCGTTCACTAAATGTCTAGTAAAGACAGTTCTCTAATCTAGAGAATCTTGGTTCAAATATGAAGTTAGAGTGAACAGATTTTCTGCATTCAAAATGCAGATGATAGTGGATATACTCTTCGCCTAAGATATAATCAGTAATCATAGCAAGATAACAATGTAAGCATAGGAACCTTGTAGGAGTGGGATAGACAGTATTTCTGCAGAATCGAAATTCAGGCTATCTTATCAAGAAGTAATTTTGTCGTTATCAACTTCAACAAAAATTACATAAAATACATATATTATATTTATCATAAAATACAGGTATTACATTCAAAAAGTCATATTATCTTACCATTAGCCTCAGAAGGCACAGTTAGGTAAAAATCACTCCCTTAACTAACTACATGTTGACTCGGTCGGTGTTCTGGGCCTAGCCTACGAGACCGCTAACGCTTATCTATTTCGAGCTACGGCGATCCATTTCCTTTGTTCTTGCGGTACGGCATTCCTCTCCTTATACGGGAAGGGTAAATGTAAACGCGTGAAACTTCTACTCTTGGAAACGCCCGCTGGAAACGTTGTCTGCAAACTGGGGAGACTGTCAGTTATGCTACAGCAGCAAAAGTCCAACTCCAGGTCTTTACGTGGCGGAATTGTTTCTACTAACAGGAGAATGGGCGACGGCGAGTGTCTGGCGCCGCAATATAACCAGTGTGCTCTAGATGTGTATACACATACATGCATGTGCAGACACGTGTGTGCGTGTCTACACATCTAAACTCGAGTGAGACCACAGTCTGCTCTGGCAAAGGAAAGGTGCTGAAGACGGAGGCAACCAGCCAGTAGGCGCCCATCATTTTGCCTCACGATGTTTTGTATGTCTCGAACAGGCACAGACTGTACAGAAAGTAGCGTTTTTAGCTCACTTGACATGCTCGGTTTTCTATTTTCCGGATAGAGTTGCAAAAACTGAAACAAAAACAAAATAAATACTTTAAAATTAATTTATATAACTATGTATAAGAAATAAACAAACATTTAGGTCTCCCCGTTAATTTAAACAGTGGCAAAAAAAAAAAAAACCTTTTTAGCAATTTTAATCTTTCCTTAAAATAAGATGTACATAGATTGTGGGGTAACATTGGCACCATGCCCTTTTGACAGACGATAGTTTGTTACACTGGGATTCAACAAGCCATAGTTACAACCCATGGCGGTAGCGAATGGGGCTGATCAGTCCTATTTGCGCTGTAAATGTTCGCCCACACTGGATGCATGTGAGCACATGGTCGTTCGCAAGAAGCAGGAAGGGAAACCGCAGGAAGGAAATTGTCGCCAAGGAAACGTCACGTGACCAGCCGCGGTTTCTGGGACCGGGAAAAATCACGTGATAGTTCAGCTATGAATAAACGGATAATTTATACATAGCTGAGGTTTGAATAAACGAATAGTTTATACATACTCCAGGTATGAATAGACACTTCCAATCAAATATTAAGGGAGGTAACAGACTGGTAGAAATAATGGTAATATGATTTTAATGTGAAATTGCACAGACAATCAAGATATTTGTTGACATGTTATGATGTAAAATTAGCTTGAAAGCATAGTGACAAATGGCAAACTTGGTAGGAAAAGATCACGAGGAAGACAAAGAGATAAATACCTGACAGGCATAATCAAAGCAAAACGACAGACCTGGTCCGGGACTGATGATCACTTTCTGGTGATGATGGTATGTACACTCCACATACATGATTTATATCATTCACAAATAATACATGTACATTTCATTCTCTATTTATAATGTACTAGCTGACCCGGCCCGGCTTCGCCCAGGCCCTGGCGCGGATCTATCTATCTATCTATCTATCTATCTATCTATCTATCTATCTATCTATCTATCTATCTATCTATCTATCTATCTATCTATCTATCTATCTATCTATCTATCTATCTATCTATCTATCTATCTATCTATCTATCTATCTATCTGTCTATCTATCTATCTATCTATCTATCTATCTATCTATCTATCTATCTATCTATCTATCTGTCTGTCTGTCTGTCTGTCTGTCTGTCTGACCCGGCCCGGCTTCGCCCAGCTCCTGGTGGGGAGCATCTGATTTAATTCACATAAGTAGTCATATAAGCTCCCGTTCCCGACTATCTGTCTGTCTGTCTATCTGTCTGTCTGACCCGGCCCGGCTTCGCAAAGCTCCTGGTGGGGAGCATCTCATTTAATTCATATAAGTAGTCATATAAGCTCCCGTTCCCGACTATCTGTCTGTCTGTCTATCTGTCTGTCTGGCCCGGCTTCACCCAGTCCTTGGTGGGGAGCATCTAATTTAATTCATATAAGTAGTCATATAAGTTCCCGTTCCCGACTGTCTGTCTGTCTGTCTGTCGACCCGGCTGTCTGTCTGTCTGTCTGACCCGGCCCGGCTTCACCCAGTCCCTGGTGGGGAGCATCTAATTTAATTCATATAAGTAGTCATATAAGTTCCCGTTCCCGACTGTCTGACTGTCTGTCTGTCTGTCTGTCGACCCGGCTGTCTGTCTATCTATCTGTCTGCCTGCCCGTCCGTCTCTCACTCCGTCTATCCCACCCTCTCTATCTATCGGGTCAGATTTATCTATCTATGTATCTATTTATTTATATAGCTATCTATAGCCAGGGGACTTAACCTAAGATATATCAATGCTACTAAAAGTTATGTTCCTTTATAGAATATTTCTTATGTTAAGTCATGTAATTACAAAATGAAATTTTAGTAAGTAAGTAGCCGATTTTACACTAAGAAACTATTACAGTCGGTTGCACAGGAATGAAAGGAAGTGTAGAAAACTTCATCGCAATCGGATGTACCGTTATCGAACGCATCCAATACATCCCCAATCACACACATACAGTCTCTTTTATATATATCTATAGATATATGACATGCCGGCAGTAAGAATGGATGGGAGCATTTTGAGTAGAACCCAGTCAATGACATATCTTGGCGTGAGGCTTGATCGTAGCATGTCCTTCAGAGATCATGTCGATTATGTCATAACGAAAGCTCGAAAAGGATTGTCAGCAATGAGAGTCATGGCGACTGCCAATATCGAGCAAAGACTGCTAATACTTCTGTTCCAAGGACTTGTGCTTTCACGCATTGAGTATACCCTGGCCATCCTCACTGTCAGCCCTACACAGATTAGAAGACTTGAAAAGGTACAAAACGAAGCCATGCGCATCATTTTGGGCTGCACAAGAGACACCAGCTGTGTAGCAATGAGATACCTCCGTGACTTCCCGACAATGGAACACAGGATCAAGATCTGGAGAGCTCGTGCATACTTAAAAATAAGTGCAGATAAGCAGCACCCTCTGCATGACGCTATATTCAGAGAAATGGGTGACAGGCTAAAGTGAGGCAAATCATGGATGGGTCGGGCGGAAGATGTCGTGAGACAGGTCTGCAGTCTTACCAGTATCAACCCCGGCAAGGAATGGGTGCCGGTGCCTTCAGCTTTTAAGTGCACTTTCTCCTGCATTATCACACTCGACAGACGGTGCAGAGAGCAGAACCCTGCCGTTGTCAATGCTGAAGTTAACGCGCTCATCTATGAACACTCAGATAGCCCCGAAGTGCTCATATATACAGATGGATCTGTTGTAAAGAAGCAGAGAAGTGCGTGGGCATTTACAGCCCGTTCAGCGGGCCGAACCGTTCAAGAATCCAGTGATGGCATACAGCCGTTAGGGGCAGTTCAAGATCCAGTGGTGCCCA